>JAXIVJ010006491.1:0-66536 GCA_036785665.1 Chirona hameri
TCCCCCGGTCAGTCAATAACATATGGCTGAGGTGCAAACATTTTTTCTACCACAGACGTGCCCCCCCTCAGATAAAAATATTGGCTACGTGCCTGCTGCTGTTACTGTTAGTAGGACTGTTAGGACTGTTAGTTATTAGATCATGATGCCAGTGGCGTGCGCAGAAATCCAGAAAGGACCAGGTCATTGCCTTGCGGGGCGCCACCCGATCGACAGGGGCGCCACCAATATTGGTGAAATTTTGCAGGGGGCGCCTCTTCTTCCGCACCGTGCGGAAGGAGAGTCTCTGGCCGGAGTGGCGCTGTCACTGGCCGGAGGGGCGTCGTGACTGATGGAGGGGCGCCAGCTTTGCATGGGCGCCTCGGGTCCAAAGGACCAGGTCATAACCTGCATGACCTGATACTCGGTACGCCACTGCATGATGCCATGTATGAAATATGAATCCAATCCATTACGGACTCATATGGGCTATGGCATGAATCATGCGTATTTACTGATCTAATTGTGGTTAGTGTGAAACAGTCCAGTGTATAGATGGCAGCACCTAAAACAGAGCTGATAAGCTAAGATGATGACACGTCATGATGACAGATGGCAGCACCTGCTGATCTAACAGGAAGTTCACTGACAACAAATTGATAGGTGTTCAGCCGCGCCACCAAAACACACAAGCTCAGACCCTGACGCCTTTATTGATCAGCAGTCAGCACAGATGTCAGAACAAGTGCCTTGAAAATTCCACAATTTGCTTTACTTCGGTGAAAACTCAATGATGATCTCATTCAACACGCAGGTCCATGCGGCACTTGTCTTCAAGGCCTCGCTCATAGCTTCAACTGTATCTTACATTGGCCTTCCATCACAGTGTTGCTCCCAATATCCAGATTTGTTCAGCTTTCACCCGCTCTTAACTGCAGCTTGGCATGAACAGACATTTTGCTACCAATTTCACTCACCAGTGGCAGACAACTGCTAATGTTTGTTCCAGAAGAAGTCACTGTTCACTGGTCACATTAGCATTTGCAAGAGGCAGTTGAATATGCTATAATAAATGGCAAGCATTTAGCATACCTATACAATAGGCTTAATAAGTTTTGTGTGATGTGATTTTTGACATGACAATATAAAGATGATTATGGCTAAATATATTATTACTGGCTACATTTATGAATAACTAATGATTGGGATCAAATGTTGAGGCACTAGCTGACTGAAATGAGATGTCTGAATTTTCAACTTTGACAACCACAGTTTACAAAAGTAATGGATAGGTTTAGGAATTTTGGTCATCATGCACCTATAGATGCATGGTGACCAAAATTTGGAAAGGTGTGTCTCAGTGGGGAAGATTGTGGTGTCAACACACATCTATGTCTCGCAATGGTTAGAGTAATCCAGACTTGGTTGCATATTGACTATGTCCGAGTGTTCTTGTGATTTCATTACTTTGTAGGTATTTCTTGTTTCAGAATGGTGTGATCATTGGCTACTTACCAATCACAATTTCGTGTGATTCGTTTCGTAAGCTAAATGACTTGAAGTCTATTTATGATCACACCATTCTGTACACCAACCAACAATATCTGCTGTAATGCCCAAGGTGCGACGGTCGTTAGTATTGCATTATGCATTGTATTAGTATTAGCGTTGGTAATGCCAGAGAAATAAAACTAACCCCAGGCTTGCGTTAACATTTCCTGAGTATTCATGTTGGTAAGGGTTAGTTCCGCCTTAGTTTGTGTGAGTTTTACCATAGCATTACATGAGTATTACCTCAGTAAGGGTTAGTTTTGCTAGTAAGGGCCTGAGTGTTACTGTCATGAGTTGACAACTCACGACTCACGTAAATAGTCAGGCAAAGCTCATGCTTGTGTGAGTTTTGCCTTGGTATTGCATGAGTAAAACTAAATAAATGTGAGTTTTACTGTTGCGAGTTTTGACAAAGTTAATCACAGCACAGCCACAGCCACAGCCACAGCCACAGCCACAGCACGGTGCGGCACGGCACGGCACGGTACGGCACGGCACGGCACGGCTGTAGCAGAGAACTGGGTGTGTCCCGCATCTTACGTGGGACTCCGTCCCAGCACGCCGCGCCACAGGGCCACGACTTTTCTGGACCTGCGCCGCGCCACAGGGCCACGACTTTCCTGAACCTGCGCCGCCATCCGGGTTGCACGGGGGGGGGGGCTGTCCAGACGGTGCATGTCTGGCCTCGGGTCTGCTGGCTGCCAGCGTCGTCAGAGGTTGCTGGTCTCAAATTCCGGTGGAGTGAGATTAAATGGCAACAGTAGAAGAGCTCTAGGGACAACAGTAGAACCGTTCTATACCTGGCCATGCAATGGCCTTGCCAGGTATAGAACGGTTTTGCGTTGTAAAGTTCATGTCCTTGCATTGCGATTTAATATAACATGTAAGTTAATCAGTGAATATTTGCTACCAAAGGGATGTATAATTATGCCAATCATGCCTGACATGCTGTTTTTCACTTGCTGCATGAATGAATTTAGCGTATAACTGAGGAAATCTCGCGCTTATCTCTGGTGAAATGGTACCGGAAAAGATTATGTGAAGCAGGAAATGTTGGCGTTTGGACAGCAAATATCTTATCATTTGTTTTTGTTTGTGTTCTTGTTTGCAGCGATTGAAACAAATACGAAACGCTAAGCTCGCCAAATAAATAATATTTATGAACTTATGTTTTAGGTTTGATTGTTTTGCTGCAAATGGCCCTATTCGAAGTCATTGTAATATGTGTGTGTCATTTTATGATTATTGAGCCCAAAGAAGGGTGCTTACAAAGCTTTAGTTGAGCTTTAGCAAAACTAATGCGCCTTCGTTTGGCCAGCAAACTGCGAATATAAATCGCGATTTCTTATGTGAACTTCACCCCGACATCTATATGAGACAACAGAGTAAAATCAATATCTGATTGGTTTATGAACTGCTTTTTTCGATTGGTTTCGGTCTTTTACATACAACTGTTACAATGTAAGCATCAATATATTTTGCATAAGAGGTGTTGCAAAATCGTTCAAGACTTGTCTCTATCTTAAATTTCGAGTGTTACTATATTGTAATTCCTTTAAAGACCATTTATTCCGTGCGTGTATGTGTGTATGTGCGCGCGACGTAAATATAGAAATAAACACATATGCTGGTGCTACGAACACAAAAGATCACGGAAAACATCAATTAGAATAATACAAATTGAGATCCCGTTTACACCGTTCATACCCGTCTGCTTAAAAAAAAAAACGTGTTACTCGACATATATGTATTAAAGCGAACATCGCAATCTCTGTCATCTACACAATGCATGATTATTTCTCATGCTTCGCCATTTCTTGTAGTAAGTTCTCCCATTATGTTTTGCTTCTTGACCATTTCCAATAAATATGGCTCAAGCCCAGCTTCACCATCAAACATGGCTTCAGCAGCTGTTCCCCATCGAAACAAACATCGACACTGTATGCAACATGGTGTAACAATGAGACCCGGCATGAACATTAACATCACGCATCCTGAGCGTCCCGCTCAGCCGCGCTGGCAGTCGCAACACACGAGCACAGCAGACATCACGCTGCCAACACTCCAACTGGAGTGAAGGACCTCATTCGCTCATCATGCACCCTATTGGAACCGCCTGCTGCTGCCCCGCGCCGCTCCACGCTGCCCTGCGCTGGCGCCCGAGAGCCCGGTCGAGCTGAAGCCGTTGGGGTCCAAGGCGAAGGCGGTGTTGCCGAACGGAGCGGAAGCGCTCGCGGTGAAGGCCGACCTGCCGGCTGCGCCCTGCCCTGTGAAGCCCTGAGCGCCAGTGAATTTCTGGCCACCGGCGCCAGAGAAGCTCTGTTGACTGGGGAAAGCCTGCTGACCAGGGAAGCCCTGCTGCGCGAACGGATCGGCCTGCTGTACAGCGAACTGCTGATTCCCACCAAGGAACGCCTGCTGCTGGGCGCCGAAGCCCTGCTGCCCTCCAATGAACTGCTGGCCAGGGAATGCCTGCTGTCCAGATAATTGCGGGTCAGCGAACTGCTGGCCAGCGAACTGCTGGCCAGGGAATGCCTGCTGGCCAGCGAACTGCTGGCCACCGAACTGCTGTCCACCGAACTGCTGGCCAGCGAACTGCTGGCCAGGAAATGTCTGCTGGCCAGCGAACTGCTGGCCAGGGAATGCCTGCTGGCCAGCGAACTGCTGGCCACCGAACTGCTGGCCACCGAACTGATGGCCAGCGAACTGCTGGCCAGCGAACTGTTGTTGCCCACCGAGCTGCTGACCAGCGAACTGCTGTTGCCCACCGAGCTGCTGGGTGGCGAACGGATCAGCGAACTGTTGGGCACCAGTGGAGAAGGCCTGTTGACCGGGGAAAGCTGCGGTGGCGCCGAGTCCGCCCAGATCGCCGGAGAAGCCTCCATTCGGGCTGGTCGTGAATTGCTGGCCGCCGCCGCTGCGGAAGGCACCGAGACCCTGACCAGTGGGGAAACCACCGGCCCCGGCTGAGAAGCCCTGATCGAACGAAGCCTGACCGGGGTGCCCGCTGAACTGGTCCCGCTGGCTGGCTCGGCTGAAGTCGGTCGAGGCCAGGCCGGCGCCGTTGGTGCCGAAGCTGCCGTCGGGGGCGGCCGGGCCGGCGGGGCGGCCGCGCGAGCTGCTCGAGCCGCTCGAACTGCTCGAGCCTCGCCGCGAGCCGCCGCGTCCCGAGTCACGAGGGGATGTCAGGCTGGCGAGGGCGCGCGGCGGCAGCTGCTTGTTTGTGTTGGCGAAGCGCGGGTTGGTGAAGGGCTTGGCGCGCCCGAACGAGAACTTGGACACGAGGAAGTTGCCGTCACCGACATTGTCACCGAGCTGCGGCTCGGCACCGGAGCCCCTGGGTTCGCCGGGTCTTCCAGAACCACCGGGTCCTTTAGAGCCGCCGGGTCCCCCTGGTCCATTGGAGCCTCCTGGGCTGCCGGGGCTGGCCCGAGAATTGCCGGAAGAAGGTGACGTCTGGGCTGCAACGGCAGCTGCCAACGCTAAAAAGACCACCGCCTATGGGAAGAAAACAGAGTGAGAATGAGGCGTAAAGTCGAAATCTTTTGTTATAGAGCACATTTAGGTGAGAACAATTTGATTATAAATTATTGCTTATGGTTACTGCTCATCTATTGAATATATTTGTATAAGATATTGTATTATTTAAATGGAACTTAAAAGAGATTGGAAGATCTGAAGAGTTGCAATGAGTAATGGTATAGCAAAGAAAAAATGTGACGGATACTAGGACTGGGAAAACGGAAAAAGGAATACATGTTTTCGGCTATGTCGTGAAACTTGCAATAGTGGCAATGCAGAAAACTACAGCTTTACTACTTTGATATGCTTTTGAAGTATAGTGCATCTTGTCAGATGGATGTTATTCCTCCTACGATTATAATTGCTGGTACCTACCAAATTAATAGAATCATTATGACAGGTTGTTGATGGCTACGAATTAAGGTAACCGCATATACAATTCTTGAAATAGCAACGATTATAAGGCGCGCTGTTCTTTTATTGCATCCAAGACTACGAAATAAAACGTAAGTGCGCATGATTAAACTTGAGATCCATAATGCATATTCAGAGTAGACACTATGCTATCCATAATATAGACACTCAAATGATGCAGTGCACTGTTAAGTAATCAAAGTCCCCCCAAAACACATGTCGCTGTTTTACAAGCAGATCTCTCATTAAGTTGACGACTGTCTGCTGGCTGTCGCCATTGAATGTCTCGCCTTGACCGCCTTCCTCTCTCACCTTAATCGCCATCCTGTCTGCTCTGTGTTTCCGAGTCGAGCTGCTCACGGGAAGTGGCCTGGACCCGTCGCCTCCAACACTTTATACTCGCGCCATTTCCAGCGCCCGGGGCAGGGGGGCAGGGAGGGGGTGATCTGCGCAGAGCTCGGCGCTGCAATCCTGGGCCGCCCACTGCAGTGTAACAGTCTCGGCCGCGTCGCCGATAAAAATCAGTTATCTACAGCGGCGGCGGCCGGTTCGTGAGAACAGAACAGGCCGGGCCAGGCACCGGTGGCGCCGCCAGCCAGTGAGAGCCAGCAAAGAAACCAGGATGTGTGGCCGACTGAGAGCCGGGTTTCCTTGTCTCCCCAACGGTGGCTGGGGGGTCGCGTGGACCGCTGGAAGGCTGGAAGGTGTAGGTTGTTATGCCGTGGAGGACTTTTAGGTAGGATTCAGGGCACCTGGAGGAACATGCTTGCAGGTGAGATGGCAGGAATGCTCGGAAAATGTTAATTGAGGTTGTTCATACAAACGGATTGTATTGAAAGAGTTGAACGTGGTATTCGTAGAATGAGCTATTTTGGTGTAGGTTACTGAGCTTTGTGTTTCAACGGCAGGAGCTTGAAACAAGCCTGGCTTAGTTTGGCTATGCTATATAATCAATGCATAATTTCAAGATTCGCATGCAACACAGATAAAGGTTTTACCAAATGATAATGCTACATGTATCCAGGGGCGTAGCCAGCATTTTTCGAGACATTTTTGCATCCGGTCGGGGGGCCCGTCACAAGGGGGGGGGGGGGGGGGGGCAGTGCCCATAAACATCCGAAACTGCATTTGGGCCCATTCCAGGCCTGAGAGGGCCATAGACGTACCCAGGATTTCGCCAAGGTAGTACCCGCGGCCAGTTGTATGGGCCCCCGGAGCGTCAGGGCCCCTTTCCAAGACCGAGGGTCAGGGGCCCGATAACGATTTTAAAGTGTGTGGGGCAAACTTTTTTTTGGAGGGGGCAATCTTCTCACTTCTAATCTTGGTGCACCCTTTCGTTCTCAAATTTTCCTCATTGAAAACCGAAAACACGGTTCGAAAGTTCATCAAAAATAACTTTGAAACTAATTCTACATCTTTTGGCTCAGGTCAATATTGATGTCACCAGAGGTCCGCAGCAGTGGGCTCGAAAGCTCAGATTTTCCAGTTTTAGGACATCGCTTCAGAAACCCAAAAATATATCGGGAACTATGACAGCTAGCAACAAACGAAAACAAATCGAAAGCTCTAATATTAAAATATTAAATAAAAATAATAAATATTAAATCATAAAGTGTCATCTAATTTTATCTCAGGTTAATATTTTAGGCTCCAGAGGTCATCACAAGCCAAAAGGGCTATTTTTTGGCAAAACGCTAGCAAATATTGTTTTACCTGATACAGATACGGTAATGATTTTGACGACATGTTCGTCTCGTCAAAGCGCTTCGAATCACATTCATTTGGACCAGTTTAGGTCAACTTAGAAATTTGACCTCAGCTCAAGGTCAAGTGGCGACCCAAGTAGGTCATGTTGCATATTGGGAGACGTGTCTCGACGAGACAAACACATTGATGCCGGGGTTTCACTTCTTTATCTTCATTCTATCGAGAGTTATTGACACAAAAAGTGTTCTGACCTCAGCTGACCTCGGCTGACCCTGTATGGGTCACTGAACAAAAATTGAACCTGGATCATCAATAATAGCCTATAATAACATGATCCAGAAGGAATTGGACCGATATCATGCGTATCCTCGGAAAAGGAAACATTTTAATATTTCCCATTGACGTACAATGGGAGGTCACGAAATTAACCCGACCGGCGACCTCAGGTCACCGATATTCACAATATTAGATATTCGAATTGTAAGTACCTATGACCTTATGAAATCCTGTAAGTTTGAAACCGATCGGCCAAAAACTGTGGCTGTGGTACGACCGCAAACTTATTTGGAGGTGTGGTCACGTGACCTGACCTGAGATGACCCGTGGTCAAGAATTGCACACAATGTGGGTAATTGATACCCGAACAGGTGTGCCAAAAACGGCGGCTGAAACCGCGGTGCTATGCGCCATGCGCCGTTTTTGAAACGGCAAAAACGGCGCGCCGCCGTTGTTTTCGCTATCCTCGAAAAACCTTAGTTCAGTGACCCATACAGGGTCAGCCGAGGTCAGCTGAGGTCACAACCACATCCGTAACATCCGTCTAAACGCCCCGCCCCCGGCACGGCGCGGGTTAACATAAAAAGACATAAAAAAGGGGGGGGGGGGTCATGCCCACCCTCCGTTTCCTACTATGCACCGTATGCCTTTGTAATACCTGACGCCTGACTTCTTTGTCTTGAAGAAGTCCACCAGTGTGGGCTGCACCGACCACTTCATCACCGTATCACGGTAACCTACTACATTTACGATAACTCTTGCTTGCACTTGCCGCCCCGTCGGCAGAGACGGCAGGACAGCTAGAGGGCCGCGCGACAGTTTGACCACATCCGTAACATCCGTTCAGGCAGAACGTTGACGTGCGATAAACCTATACACAAAACAACACAGTCACACAATACACACAATAAACTGCAACACAAAACAAAACAAAAAATAGCGGGGTGTGGTGTGACCTAACGTGATTGCATAACCCTATCCTTATTAAACACTCTGGTAATTAACGTACTCTGGTCACATGGGCATGGAAGGGCACTCCTGCCTACTTATTATTGATAGGGGAATACAAAAAAAAAAATGCAGCAGATGTTTATCGCCGTCAGTGAGTCATTTTAACGACGACGCGCCAAGCAGACAACTGCTACCAAATGTACCGCTACCAAAGTTTTCCATTATATATCATAGAACATAATGGAAAAAGGAAAAGGAAGGATCTAAGGGGCCCTGAACCGGCCTGAAAGAAGAAGAAAACGTTCGGTGAGCGTAAGGGACCGTCGTTCAAACTGTGGCGTCCTCGGTCGGCCTTAGATCGACCTTGGCCGGTCTGTGGGGATCCCTGCTAGGCCCTTTAAGACCAATCTTCCAAGGCCTCGGTTGGCCCAACAGACCCATAGAGGCGTGGGTGGAGCTTTTAGCTTTTGCAAGAAAGTTGGTGGGACAAAATTTAATTTTGCTTGGTTGTTTTGCTTCGTTGAGTTGAATAGAGTTGAATAGAAAGGCATACGATACTACTATAAAGGCAAAGCTATATAATAGTGATTCTTATGACATGCTAAACAAGAAAACGAAAACAAATGAAAGTGACATGAAAGCCTTTCATATTTTATATAACTTTTTGTGAAGAAAATTGAAAGAGCTGATTTTTAGGAAAATTTCTGCTCGCCAAAGTTTGGGGGCGCCCCTCCCCCTAGTCCAGATGTTGGGGGGAGGAAGCGCCCTGCTGCCCCCCCCCCTGTTCCCGGGCCCATGCTGAAGGCCCTTTAACCCTTGTCCCAGCGAAACAAATGTTGTTGTGCTGGGGGTTGGGTAAATCATGAAAATGCCTTGTGAGCGCGGAGGTAAATAATGAAAATAAAAAAGTTAATCTCAGATCCGACATGTTTTTAAGTCGTGATTTGAAGGAAGGGTAAGAATAAGAAGGGTAAGAACATATCCTGCAGGTTGAAACGGTTCTTATCTTGCTTAAAAAATACCTCAATGCACGTGTGGAGTTCCCTATTCAAATGGTAGGGCAACTGCCCCACCAACTCTTGTCAGATTTGGAGGACATCCGGCATTAAAATGGTAATTTTCAACTCAACGAAGCAAAACAACCAAGCAAAATTAAATTTTGTCCCACCAACTTTCTTGCAAAAGCTAAAAGCTCCACCCACGCCTCTATGGGTCTGTTGGGCCAACCGAGGCCTTGGAAGATTGGTCTTAAAGGGCCTAGCAGGGATCCCCACAGACCGGCCAAGGTCGATCTAAGGCCGACCGAGGACGCCACAGTTTGAACGACGGTCCCTTACGCTCACCGAACGTTTTCTTCTTCTTTCAGGCCGGTTCAGGGCCCCTTAGGCCGACTGAATGCCTTTCAGACTGACCCAGAGCACCGTCTGGCCGACCGAGGTCCACTCAGGCCCACCAAAGGCTACCTCAGGGCGATCGAAGTCCCCTAGGGGCGGCTGAGTGCACCACCCTCAGGCCGATCGAAGGCCCCTTGAGCCGACCGAAGAGCCCCTCAGCCGGCCAAGGGCCCCTCAAGCCGACCGAGGGCTCCCTCAGGAAGACCGAGGGCGATTTGGACTGTCCAAGGTTCATCTCAGGCCGGCCAAGGAACATCTCAGGCCGAATGTGGGCCCTTCAGGCAGACCGAGTTAACCCTCATGCCGACTGAGGGCTCTCTCAAGCCGGCCGAGGACCATCTCAGGCCGATCAAGCACCTTCTTAGGCCATCCGAAGGCCATCCTAGGACGACCAATGGCCTCTCAGGCCGACTGAGGAGTGACGGTCCCTCAGACCGACAGAAGGCCCCTCAGGGCTCAGGCAGTCCGAGGGCAACCTCATGTAAACCAAGGGTACTCTCAAACCAGACGAGGGCCATCTCAGGCCAACCGAGGGTTCCTCAGGCCATCTGAGGACTATCCCAGGACGACTAAGGGTCCCTCAGACCGACTGAGTGCCCCTCAGGCTGACTGGGCCCTTCAGGCTGACTGAAGGTCCCCTGAACCGACTCAGGGGCCCTTCAGGCCGACCGAGGGCCCCTCAGGTCGACTGACGGCCCCTCAGGTCGGCTGAGGGCCCCCTCAGGCCGACTGAGGGCCCCCTCATACCGGCTGAGGGTCCCGTCAGGCCGACTGAGCCCCCCCCCACACGGGCCGACTGATCGTCCCTCAGATCGACCGAGGGTTCGTCTGGTCAGCTAAGGGCCCTTAAGACTGCTTAGGGCCCCTTATAAAACAAATAGAATGGGCCCCTCAGCTCAAGGGGTTACCCGCGGGTGTCCTGGGTACCTCCTTGGATACGCCCTTGGAGAGGGCCCATGCCATATCTGAGAGGGCCCATTCCAGGCCTGAAAGGGTACATGCCTGGCCTGAGAGGGCCCATTCCAGGTCTGAGAGAGCCTTCGAAAGGGTTCTTCCTCCTTAGCATAGGGCTATATCATATCATATATATATATATATATATATATATATATATATATATATATATATATATATATATATCATATATCATATATCATATATCATATCATAGGGCATAGGGGTCCCGGCAAAATCTCCCGGGTGCAGGAGCACCATTTTCACCCCCCCCCCCTGGCTACGCCTCTGCATGTATCAGTGGCGGACCCAGGATTTTCTAAGGCAGGGGGCTTCATGCCCGAGGGCGGCATATTTCATGGGTGACAGGGGCGGCATGGTCCAGAGGGGCGCCAATCCAATATGTCAATTAAACGTGTCAAATATGCCTCTTCCTTAACCCGTGCCCGGGGGAAGGGGGGGGGGGCAGAATCTGCCCCTCCCGGATTTTCTTAATATCTTGAAAACTATGATAGATATTGACGTGAAACGTTCCGTACCTTATGTTGCATCCATTTTACGTCTTCTCTCAACATGTCAGTTGGGCAAACTACAGAGATGCGATTAAAAATACATCAATAAATGTTTAGATTTTGTTATGCCCATATTTGGGCATAGATGCAGTATAAACCTGTGAGGCCTATGTCATTAGACCAATTGGGAGCAACATACGCAAATTCGGAGGTTAAAAGTGTTGGAGAACATGTTGTCAATCAATATATCGGAATAATAAATGTGACCAGATTCGGCAATTGCCCTTATTCCACTGTAAATGACGATCTAAATATTGATTCCGCGACGTAACGACCACAGCGTGAAATACATTTTTAGATCGGTCGTCAGCCGGCTAATCCAATTTTAGATCCTGAAGTCAGGTGGCGAATCAAAATGTGGATAGCTGAGGCTGCTGCAATTGAGATTGCCGACCCTTACGCTGGCCATATCTGCCAAAGTAGGGATCTGATCATACAAGTACAAGTAAATATGATGGCGCGATTCGTGCAGTTTCATCCGATAACAAAATCCAGGGGTGATGGACATTTTTTAGGGGTGATATGGTGTTTGAAGGTGTGAATGTCAGGAAAACAATCAATTTTTAGATAGGATCTCCTTATAAGGGCATGCTCCGCCCATTTTGAAGACGCCACGACCTAATTTTTTATCGATTAATTTTTAGATCGCCTACCGTGGTTTGCACAACTGATGTCATTCAAATAAGTGCAGTAGTTTGGGAGATAATGACGTTTAAGTGACGTCAGGTGATGCCATTTTTGGGGAAAAAAGATAAATGTTTGAAAACCCGTAGAAAATGGAGTTGTAAGGCAAATTGCAAAACAAATCAAATGAAAGAAACTGGCATTTTCTTGAAAATGGTTATCTCAGATTTGAATTTTTGTTAGTTTTTACCCCAAACAAAATACAAAACTTATTTGTTTAGGGAAAATCCCACAAAATCTAAATTTCCAAAGATATAAAAAACGGAATATATATTGGATACCCCAGTATGAACGATACCCACACCAAATTTCAAAGTAAAATCTTTATTTTTGACTGACTTATGGCTCCCAGGTATGATTAACTCATGACGAAATTTGTTGAAATTGCATTGTATGGCTTTTAATTACCAGATATAGGCAAATAAATGCCACCACTGTATTTATTAGACAAAACAGGTCTAGAAACATGACTTTTGTATTTATATTAATCAATTTCAAATTTTGACCCCATGCAACCTGACCTTGACCTGAACTTCGCCTAAGGGCCATTATTTTGGATCAGGGTGTAAAATTAGCTACTATTTTCAAATTATCAGTGTAAAATAACCCATAAAACATGTGTCGCATGACTTTCGTAGGCCTTTCGCCAATAGTTATATTTTCTGACCTGCCCTTGACGGCTTGACCTTTGCTTACAATCTCAATTTCCCTTATGCAGAATATGTGTTATGACTCTGAGAGCACTTTGTGCCATAATAGTCGCAATATAAGGCTTTAAATGGAGAGTATAGCAAATTAACTCAAATACCTCGATTTTGACATTTCACCTGACCGTGACCTGACATGTGACCTAATTTTGAACATTTCACGTATTTTTACGTGCGTCTCATTGGGAGAGTTCGATTGCTCTCTTGCGCGTCTCGCTGCGGTTATTGATTCGGAAGATAACCAGGTGGCAGTATAGTCCACCCCCCCCCCCCCCGTTCGACTGAATACCCTAGCGCGGGGCTTGGGACCCTTTTGAAAGTCTGGTGGGATGATTGAAGGTCCGACTGCGGGTCTACCTATACGTAAGTTCACATGATTCACAAGATTTACATGATTTTTTTAATTCTCCGGGCTAGCTACATGTAGCCCGGAGAAGCAAAAAATATATATATTGTCGCAACATCGGGAAACTAGGTTGCATACGTGGATAAACAAGGAACAACATCTTGTGTTACGACAGTTGAGTCGTTCTTATTGGGTCGCGCCAATCCAAGGGGATTATAAAACGTTTTCAGCGTCGTTCACCGATTTTTGTGTCTCAAGATCAAATCGAACCGCCTGTTTCCCAGAATCAGGACCATTTTGACATTACAAGTCTCCTTCAAGGTCAAATTCAATGTCAAAGGATGGGGGACGCTGTAGCGCCCAAAATTTGCGTCCGATTGCAACACAAATGGTCTCAAACGATGCCCCGTGACCATTTCCAGGATGACAAGTAGAGTAAATTTGTTCCCCGTGACCTTCATGGTCAAAGGACTAAAAACGCTGTAGCGCCCAACTTTGGGCGCTAACTTGAAAGTCAACTCTAAGAATGCTTGTCATTCTGGAAATGGAAAGGACGGGAAAAAAATCCCGTCCTTTGACCCTGAATTTGACATTAAAGGTAATGGGGCTTGGCCTTGAAGGTCATGGGGCACAACTCTGAACATTCTCACAACTCTGAACATTTGAACATGAACAAGCGCCAGACATCTTTATAATTTACCGAGCATGTAGAGCGTCATGGGTAAAAAGAATGATTACAGCAAATCATGCTGGATTTGTTAAAATAATTATTGCTAGGATTAAACCACTTTTGCTAGATGATATGCTCAAAATGAATTTTGATAAGCGATTGGCGGACATGCTGCCTGTTCCCGAATTTTATAGGAGCGCGCTGATGCAGTTTCGGGAGCTTTGTCCAGTGCCGGAGCCTAGGACAGGAAAGGAGGTGCGAGCTCAGAGCATTTGGCACAATAAAGCAATAACTGTAGACGGCAGGCCAATATTTCACCGCAGGCTCTATCGTGAAGGCGTTAAATACATTAACGACTTGGTCGATGACACGGGACACTTGTTATCATACCGAGCGTTTAACGAGATTAATCCAACCAGTCGCGTAAATTACGTCACATATCTGGGCTGGCGCGCAGCGATCCCACGACAATGGAAAGTTTTGGCCCGCGACGGGTGTGCGCCATTAACGGAAGAGGAAAGGAGTGAACCGGCCAGTATTAGCTACAAGGGAAAACATATCGGCAAACAACAGTTAAAATGCAAGCATATGTATAGCATAGGACTACCAAGCAACACGCCAAAAGCGCAACTGAGATGGGTCCAGGAAGATATAGACTTTGGGGAAAATTGGGCCAGTATATACAGGCTTCCATTCCAAGTTACAGAATCCACTAGGTTACAAACACTCCAGTACAGAATAACACATAGATTTTTCCCAACACGCAGATTCCTATATTCAAGAAGAGTCGTCGATGACCCATTTTGCGATGAGTTATTATTGAGTCTGGGGGACACTGCTTTTTCGAATGCCATGGAGTACAAGTCTTTTGGACATAATTATTTGGTAAATTTAATTGCATTAATTGCATTAATTGTCCAGGAGAAACCGCGTAGGTTTAACGCTCCGCAATGTGTTGTTTGGCATGCCAGGCAAGCCAGCAGTGATTAACCTCATCATATTAGCTAGAAAACAATTTATTGCCAATCAGAAACGCAGAGAGGGGAGGGTAACATATGCAGGATTGTATGCATTCCTCGGCAAAATCTTCGAAGTTGGAAAAGAGATCGCCTTTAAAAATGAGACATTGCAGCAACTCGGTAACAAATGGGAGGATTTTTTATCAGCTGATGTTACTTTGAGTATCTGAGGTGTGGTGGCGGGTGGCTTGTTCGAGCTGGTTCCGGGGATGAAAGTAGTTCCGAAATAGGAGTGACCGATTGCCATGCATAAACACCTGCCTGTTTGTGGATGCAAATAGAAATGGAAATGTGAAAAGGATGTAAAGAATAGGATAGACCCCGCCCTTTCTCCACCCGGGCTAGCCCGGGACCGGCCCTCAGCATGTGCTGCAGGGCCGGTCGGCCGGCCGGGCGTGCGGGGCCCCGGCCCCGCTGGCCGACGGCTCGCTCGCCCGGCCGGTGGCGAGGGGGCGCCGCTTCGCGAACGGGAGCCGCTGAAAAACGCGAGGCGGCGCGGGCGGGGGTCGTCTATGATCGCCTAACGCCTGCTGTACTGTATTTTACTGTATCGCTGTACTGTATTTGTTTAATAAAAAAAATTATCGGAAAAGAACTCTGAACATTCTTGTCATCTTGGAATTGGACACAAGGAATCGTTTGAGACCAATTTGTCGCGATCGGACGGTAACTTTGGGCGCTACAGCGTTTCCCGTCGTTTGACCTTGAATTTGATTTTGAAGGAGACCAGTAAGGTCAAAATGGACCTGATTTTGTAAAGCAGTAGGTTCATTTTGACGTTAGTCGTTAGGACCAAATCGCGTAAAAATCGGTGACCGACGCTGAAAACGTTTCTGTGGAGCTGTGGACATCATGGACATTGGACATTCATCCAAGCTATTTTTAGTCACCCCGAGTGTGAAAGGCTCAATACGTCAGCACCTTCAACACGTCGCCAGACATATTTAAAAATGTGTCCCGATTCTTTCATGGGTCCAGGCCTCTTCGTAGGCGCCATCCAGGGCGGTATCGGGAGGGGGAGGGGGACACAAGCGTGTTATTGGTTTCGAAGGTCACGGGTGCCCGGTCGCCGTCGGAAGAAAGCTGAAGGCGTCAGGGTGCCATCATTCTGAGTGCGCCGGGACACCGCATCGCTTTCGTGCCGGCAAGGTGCCATTCGGGGGCGGTATGATACCTTCCTAGGGTAGATGCCTTCCGAGGGTGGCAAGACGTCTTCCGAACTCCTAAGGCGGCATAATGCACTCTGGGGGCGGAAAAATGTCTTCCGAGGGCGGGAAAATGTTTTCCGAGGGCGACATGATGATTTCTGAGGGCGGCATAATGCGTTATGAGGGCAGCGAGATGCCTTCCGAGGGCGGCAATATGTCTCCGAAGGCGGCATGATGCCTTCCAAGAGCAGCATAATGCGCTCTGAGGGCAGCAGGATGCCTTCCGAGGGCGGCATATTGCACTCTGAGGGCGGCATAATGTGCTCTGAGGGCGGTAAGATACCTTTCAAGAGCCACAAGACATCTTCCGAGGTCGACATAATGCACTTCGAGGGCGGCAAAATGTGGATTGGATATAATGGATTGCAAGTAATTGCAAAGTGTGCCCAAATGAGTAATTAAAAAAATATTCGCCAAGGAAATCATGTATTCTGTGTTCAGCCGATCAGCAGTCGGCGGATCTTATCCAATGGCACGGATGACTTAAAACAAAATAATAAGCTTCCTCAGCTTTGTTTAATTGTACACGCATCTGCAAACGCTGCCGAGCATCAGCCAATAACACCGATTACAGGACGCCGCTAGCTCCGACCTCAGCAATCCCGTAAATGCGACACACCCGTTCCCGGCAGAAATCCCGTTCCTCGTGTCCCGCTTCACATATAATCCTGTTCTCGCTGGTGGTTATCTTTCATGTGAGCACGTCTTCATGCCCGCCCGGTGTATCTGGTGATCTGGAAACACTGAAGGAATAACGGTGGAGATCCAGTCTCGGTCGTCTGGACTCTGCGTATGAAATCGGGAAGTTTAATCTGGCGACCGCGTTATCTTACTTCCGGGACCTGGGAGCGAATGGCACCTATTTGCATTGCTGATATTTGGTGTATTGATATGACCATACCATACAGAAATGGGACGCAGTTGTCGCAAGTATAAATACCGCAAGCGTATGCGTTAGCTTATAGATATCTTAGCGTATAGATATCTTAGGCATAATACTCAATCCATGCTAATAAATCTGTAGAAGGGGCAACAGCCACCTGCTTGTGAACAAACAAAAAAACATTGAATATAGTTATAGTACACCGATTAACCTTATTTGTAACAGGGGGGGGGGGGCGGATTCCCCCCCCCCCTCATTTTTTTCCCAGATATCTCCCGAAAGGCTAGGACCAGACCCATTCAATTTTAGGAATTTTCCTAGAATTGAATTATGCATACGGAGTCAAAATTTTGCGTTCTTAACCTGAACAGAGGCGGTTCCAGGGCACGTTTTTGGGAGGGTTCTGCGGCGACATTTGGCGATGATACGGAAATGCGATCTTCACAGTTTCTTCCTAACTGCCTCAAGTATGAAGGATTTACATCGGTTTACGGTGATTGCAACAAGTGCAAATTAGTTGATGTTAATGAAATATCATAAAAATTGCATGGCAGAGGCGGTTGCAGGGGCTTGTAAAGGGGGGGGGGGTCCAGGAAGTATTCAATGCTCGGCGGGAAGCCAATAAAGCAATGTAAGGGGCATTTATAGCTATTAAGATGTAAAAGATAGCTTCTCCTTCCATTATTTGCATAATGTATTACATATAGAGTTGCAGGGGCGTGTTCAGGCACTTGAAAAGGGGGGTGACTGGCATGGTGATGACGATATGCTAGTGATTACGGCGCAATAGACGGTTAGTTTATCATGATATATGCACATATGAGGCCAGGGGAGAAAATTAAGTAATTTGTTTGCAGAGGCGCGCTCATGAATGGAAGAGAGGGGGTCATATTATTGCAAGGAAACAAAGATGCATGGGCCTACAATGACATAACATACTGCAGTTTTCGGATTAAACATGCACCACAGGGTACTCAACGAACGATTATAAGATAATAGGCGAGTCCAGGTAGGGCAAAAAGGGGGTAAGCAATGTGAATTGAAGTTGTAGGTGAAATAGTCACTGTTGACTAGTTAGTATCATAATAGCGGATACTATACCTATTAAAAGATCTTGCGCCTCCCCAGTTTAAATCTTGGATACGCCTATGATGAAGTACAACATGCAAAAAGGAACTATCTATGATCAGTAACTTATTTATAGTGCTGGGTAGCAACTTGCCTGTGGTTACTATTTTTTTGCCTATTTGACTTCCTTTTTCACCTACCTGGTACCGCCTATGGCAAAACAAAAGTGTAATAACTGTTTTTGCTTATGTCACAATATCACACCGTTTCTTTTATCAACAAAATACATCAACAAATGGTTTTATTACGCATTTACTTCACCCCATATTGAGTGCCCTACACACGCCTATGATTTTTGAATTTTAAAAAGTAATCTCACATATTAATTTCCAAATCATTCTCTATCGATTCCCATTGGTTTCGTTACAATCGGTTGATAAACATGACAGCTGTGTTGGATCACAAATACCTCTAAAATTTGTAGTTTTTGCTCCACTGTTGCTCCCCCCTATACAAATTTCGGATTTTATTTTTATTTTTTAGAAATTTAGATAGTGTTGAGGGGAATAATATGCCCTTTGATTTGTGAAATTCGGACGGGTAGATCTCGAGATCTCCGGGAGCGGAATTCGCCCCCCCCCCCCCTGTTACAAATAGGGGTAGCCAGGAGCCTGTTACAAATAGGGTTAAACTAAAAACTGAAGAACTGCTAGTCTTAAAAGGTAAAACGTGAATAAGTATATCCTGTGCACATTGGACTGGTTACTGGTTTTGCGTGGTGCATCGCGCACCAACACCAACTGTCACCTCCATGCATCCGAAACTGTCTGGACCCGTACACCTTACACACATTGTGGTTACTATTTGAAACCTGTGTGAAAAACCAAGCCAGAAGACAGAAACCTGGGAAGTGTCTGTGTCAGCAAAAGTGTGTGAACGCTTCAAGTTTTCAGTCAAATAGGTGTCTTTTTGCTCTATGGTGCGGCAGTGATATTACGTGCTTGAATATTGCATTTCTTCAAGAGTCCTGCGTCTATTTTCTAGAACTACTTCTTTTCCAACGTATACTAACGCGGCAGTGCAGATGAACACCACTAGCCTGGCCGTCGCCATGGCAACCCCCCCTGACCAGGGGATACCCGCCGCAGTGCCGCCCGGCTAAAGTCAACAAATGCCAGGCGGCCAAACGGTCACCGGGGCACGTTCCCGGCGGCCGGCGCGGCGGGGAGCCCGGGGCGGGTGGCGGGCCCGCCGAGCGAGGGAGAGAGGGAGCAGCGACCAGCCGACTGCTCCCGGCACTGGGGACCCCAATGGGCCCTGTCGTGTAGTGTGCCAACAACCATCCGTCACCACGACAGGGTCAGTGACGCAAGACAGAGACGACCCGCTGACGCCTGCTACTCCGTCAGACCAAGCGGCGGCAGCGGCGGCGGCCGCCGGCCCATCCGACGCGGCTACCAGCGAGCGGCCGGGGCCGGCGCTCGCTGCAACCAACCGACACACCGGCCAGACCCAGCAAGCAGCGAGTCGGCCCACATCTCACACCGAGACCACGAGGCCTGCTCACACTCTCGCGATCGGCCATGCGAATGTCCGGTCGCTGATCCCGAAAATGGACTGCGTTAGTCTGACAGTGCTTGATCACGACCTTGACGTGATGTGTATCACAGAGACGTGGCTGACAGATCGTGTCACGGACAGGATATTAGTGTTTCTCGGTTACAGGCTGGTGCGCAGGGACCGGCCGACCCGGCGGTGCCAGAATCGTGCTGTGACAGCGAGCCGTGGTGGTGGTGTCGCGATATTGTACCGGGAACGCCTGAACTGCGCCGTCCTACCCATCTCCAGCGCCAGTGAAGCCTGCGAGTCGCTGTGGGTGTCGGTGAGCGGCGGTGGGCGGCGCTCGGCCACCGTGGGCGTTGTCTACCGTCCCCCGTCTCAGCCGATATTAGGAGGCCTCGACGAGATATACGACCAACTTCGCGCAGCTGTCGCCCCTGGTAGACCCGTCTTTTGTCTTGGTGATTTTAACATCGACCTTCTGCGTCCTCTAACTCCCACTGTGCGCCGCTATATTTCAATTTTAAATGATTTGAACCTTTGTCAACTTGTTGTCACTCCCACCCATCTGGAACCGACCGCCACACTCCTTGACCATATAATCACCAGTATGCCGGATCTGGAGAGCGCCGTCTCGGTGCCACCGGTACCGATTGCAGACCACCTCACCACCATTCTTTGCGCGCCCTTCAGGCGTCAGCACTCGCGTCCTACGCCTTTCCGAGCTCGCCCCTGGCGCAAAGTAAATTGGGACGCGCTCAGTTTACATCTGCTGCTGTCAGACTGGGACCCGTTATACCGGGCCGCTGAAATCGAGGGGAAGTTGGAGGCGTTCATGCGTGTATGGTCGTCTGCCATCGATGTGCACTGTCCCCTGAAAACTGTGACCCCACGTCGCCCACGCTGCCCGTGGTTGGAGGGTAACCACGAGCTGCGCAGTGTAATGCGTGAGCGCGACCGGGCCTACCGGGAATGGCACAGGTACGGTACGGAGACCGCCCTTATCGAGTATCGGCGGCTCCGAAACCGGGTTAAGAGTTGCTGTGCCCAGGCGAAACGCGACTTTCTGTGCGCGACCATGCTGTCTGATCGTGCGAGTTTCTGGCGCGGGATCCGTGAGTTCGCCCTTCGACCCACGAGAGGAGGCGGCGGCGCCGAGGATATGCCGATGGACCGAGCTGACGACTTCAATCGCCATTTCGCCTCAGTCGGGCCTAAGATAGCTGCCGAGCTGGCAGCCGGCTGCCACAGCGTGCCACCTCTCCCTCCGAGACCACCGTGCGTCACCACAGCCCAGCTAGTCTTAGAACCGGTGACCTTACCCATGCTTTCTAGTGCCTTGAAAGAACTGTCCTCTTCTAGGGCTGTTGGACTCGATGGTGTGCCGCTACTTGCATTGAAAAACTGTTTCGCTGTCTTAGGGCCTCACTTGCTTCATCTCGTCAACACTTCTGTCATCACTTGCGTCTTCTCAAGTGACTGGAAAATTGCCTCAGTTCTCCCTCTTCATAAATCTGGGCCTCGCGATGCTCCTGGCAATTTTAGGCCGATATCGATTTTATCAGTGTTGTCAAAATTATGCGAGAAGGTTGTATGTACGCAGTTGTCGGCGCATCTCGTTTCCCACAGCCTGTTGGCGCCTTCACAATACGCGTACAGGCCGTGCCACTCGACGGAGGATGCCGTGGTCGACGCTGTGGAATGGATGACGCGCCGGATCGACGCGGGACATGTCGTCGCCGTCACCTCCGTCGACCTTAGTAGAGCCTTTGACAGCGTTGACCACGGTGTCCTCCTGACCAAGCTACAGTGGTACGGCATCGATCCCCGATGGTTCCGGAGTTACCTCGATGGTCGGCTGCAGGTGGTGAGAGGCGGATCACTATCCCTTCCTTTATCCCACGGCGTCCCTCAGGGGTCCCTCGTGGGCCCACTCCTCTTCAGCATCTTCACGAACGACCTTGCATCGTACCTTCCTCACGGGTGTCTGGTGTCCTACGCAGACGACACCCAGCTCCTCGACTCTGCCCTCCCAGCACACCTATCCCTACTAAAATCCCGCCAGGAGGATACCATCATTGCGGTCCAATCCTACTTCACTGCCAACTCCTTAAAGATGAACCCCACCAAGACCACGCTCCTCCTTGTCGGTACTCCTCAAGCCCTTAAAAAGACTCCATCCTTTCAGCTCAACATCTCAAACCACACACTCAATCCCTTGCCGTCCGTGAAGATGCTGGGGGTTACCATGGACCGTAACTTGTCCTGGGAGGAGCACATTTCCAATTTAGTCAAAAAGTGCAACTCCATCCTGTTCTGTCTGTATAAAATTCGTCACCACCTCACACCCGAGACCCGCCAACTCCTAATCCAGACACACGTGTTCCCCCACATACTGTACTGCCTCTCCGTCTGGGGCGGGGCCGCTGACTGCCACCTCAGCCGGGTACAAAAGGTGATAAATTTCGCGGCAAGGATCGTCTCGGGTGCGCGGGGTCGTGATCATATCTCACCGATCGTGGAGTCGCTAGGCTGGCGGGGTATACGCGACCTCGTTGCGCGCCGCGACTGTATCGGCGTCTACAGAGCCTTAAACGATCCCCGCGCCCCGGCAGCGGTCCGATCGCTATTCATCCCTCGCACCGCTGTGAGTGAGCGCCTCACGCGGGCCGCGGTGGCTGGTGCTCTAGAACTGCCCGCTTTCCGGCTATCCATGTCGCGCAGGGCTTTTTCCTATAGGGCGGCCTCGTCTTGGAACCACCTGACGCCGGCCGTTATGGCCTCCCGGAGCCTCGCCGTGCTAAAATCCCAACTCGAAAATTGTGACGACGGTGTGTGAAAGCTTGAATTCGTTCGTTTTATTAACATAGTTACCACGATTTCTTGTGTGTGTGCGATGCGTGTTTTAAATTGTCTGTCGTGTTTTTCGTTTGTATCGCCCAACTTGTATCCTTTTCACTCGAATCGAACATTAAGCCATTTATATGGAATGATTCGCAAATACATGAACATTCCTTGGCCCGTCAGTCTCGTCTCAATAATTCACGCTGGAAGAGTACAGATATTACACATGCTAACCTGGAGCAAAAACTACAAATTAGAGTGTCACCCATATACACCAATAACCTGGAGCAAGCAGGGGAACTTCAATACTGTTCTCCACAAGATCGGATGAGTTTCCGAGAAACTGGGCGCGAATTACTGACGCACATTACAGAACGTAAGCATGGCAAAGCCACAATGTGGTTTTAATATGTTATTTATCCACGCGAAGAAAGGACATCTACTCGATTGGTCTTGTGCACCTCATAATTAGGCCCAAAGAAGGCGCTGGGAACAGGTCTTATCATCATTGACAAAATGGCTTGGAGGGTACCAAATCCCAAATCCCTACCAAAATTCGAACTCGTTGGCTTTCGCTCTCTTTTGTATTAATAACTAAGTTAAACCAACTTCTATTTAAAAACTGACCAGGTTTGGTAAAATCAAGAAAATGTGTCAGACAACCACCCATTTTAGTCGTTTGTGACCATATACCACTCCAATCGGCTGTTATAGATAACATATGCTACTGCCGTCGCGGTTAGTAAAAGATACACAGCAATTGTGCATTGGAGTTCTTATCAAAATAAGTAATTATACTCGTATATTAATTTAGGCCTGTAAACCGAAAGGTTATTGGTCACCAATGACTAAATTTAGTATGACAAAACGTGGTCCTGAAATGACTGAGGTATCCAGGATCTTGCGTGCCTTCCATTTTGTCAAACTAACAGCTAATTCTCAGGTCAAATAGTGAAGACCTGATGCTTCTTGAATGTATTCATGCCCAGGTAAGTCAAACGCTGGAATTGCTTACTGGCTCGTTATGTATGTACCTGAATAATTATATTCTTATTAGGTATGTTTTCTGAACATTTTTAAGGAAGCATCGATGACATTTTCGATTTCGTTTACCCAAACACATCCAGTTATCCAAATCAACCCCACAAGACACATTAGCATAGGCCTTTGTCCCGATTCATCTGTTTTCACGGCTACACTGAACTTCTGTGGTTTGTTCAGCATGGAGGAAATTACGGCACCAGGAGAGCTAGGTGACTCATTGCCTGCAGCCAGGCGCAGATTGCTCTGTTCTCCTGTGGTTGAATCAGCCACTTCCGTCAAATCTGCTGCTTTCCTTAACCTACCCGAGTCCAGTCATGGTGGCGTGTCGCTCTTTCCACTGCGTCACAATAGTCAACATTTCTCAGAGATTAATCCGCTGCAAGAAAAAACTAAGTTATCCAGTCCTACTAGGTGCATTTATTCTCTGCTTTGCCAGTGACCTACTTTTTAAGAAATCGTTAGTCATTTCCGCACAATGTATCTCTCAGAAAATTGACTCAAACGCATCAAAATCCATAAGCTAATTATGTGTCTCATGAACACTATAGAAATCGTCAACAAATTGTTTTTTTTATAAAAAAATATCGAAAGCTGTCTGAAATAAAACAAATACATGGAAAACAAGTATCTGCGACTATAAGTGTGTTTTCTTCGCCAAACGACACTATTTCCATGGTCGAATGTAGTACTGTTTCAGCACTGTATGGTATGGTCAGCATATTATGTATTGAATTGTGATACATTCCATCGCTACGCAACACCCAGTCAACACCCAAACTCAACATATCGAATTCTGAGCCTAATTTCACCAGGCATTTATCACATTTCACTTTTCAGACGTGGCTGGCAAAGGCTTACCAAAGCGAGGAGCATTTGCCAGTCACGTCGGTGGTGAATGGTGTTCTCTGCACCAATTGTTACCAATTCAATACAAAATTAAATGAGAAATGTAATGCTATATCTGCGAAGATTCAGCCGCTAGGCTGTCATGTTAAACGGGTTCATGGTGAACGATAACACTCAAGGCTGTCGCCGGTCGTAAATGACTCTCCACAGATGGCGCCACTTAACCCGCGCCGTGCCGGAGGAGGGGGGGGGGGGGGGCGTTTAGACGCCCCCCCCCTCCGTTTTTTGCCAATAGACAAAAAACCGTTGAAGCCAGGTAGCTGAAATTTTCAGTACCTATCCGCTAACCATTTTTACAACTTTTGTAAAAAAACAAAAGTTTCAGGTCTTATCAGGTCAGGTCACCAGGTCAGGTCACGTGACCCAACCTCAGAAAAAGTTTGTGGTCGTGCCACGTCTACAGTTTCCGGGTGATCACTTTTAAACTTTTAGAGTTTGATAAGGATATCATTACCTACAATTTGCATATCTCGGATGTTTTTATTCGGTGACCTAAGGTCTGATCGATCACGTGACCTTCCCCATTATAAGTCAATGGGGAAATATTGAAATGCTTTGCTTTCCATGTAAACGCATCCAATCAACGTTTTTTCTTCAGGATCATGTGGTAATAGACCATTCTTCATTACCCAGATACTATTTTGGTTTATTTGACCCCCCACAAGGTCATCCGAGGTCACATGAGGTCACATACGTTTTTTTGCCAATAACTTTTGATCGAAGAGAGATAGAAACTTGAAGAAGGCACGAATGTGATTTTCTCGTCCAGCCGCATCGACCTATATGCAACATGACCCACCGTGACCGACTTGGTCACCATGTGACCTTCACCTGAGGCCAAATTTTTTAATTGACTTTCCAAGGTCAAGATGTATATTTTTCGATGCGCCTTGCCGATGGAAACACGATGGAGACACAATCAATGCTCTATCTTGAATAGCAAAAAAGTTATTCGCGAAAAACTTTTCCCAAGATAACAGCCATTTTGACCTTTGATGACCTCTGGAACCTCAACTATTGACCTGAACTCAAATCTGACGGTAAAACGTTACTGGAGCGTTTCAAGAGCTATCTATTGCTTTTTTTTTGGTTTCGTCCTAGCTATCATAGTTCCCGAGATATCGTGGGATTTCAGGATCAAGTTACCTAAAATGGGAAAATTTGACCTATGATGGACCTCTGGTGACCTCAATAATAACCTGAGCGAAAAAATGACTGCAGTAGTTTCTAAATCATTTTTGACGAGCTTTCCAACGCAGTTTTTCGTTTTGCACTACGTTGCCTAGGAGCAGAGTTAAAAGGGGGGGGGCGTCGAAACGCCCCCCCCCCCCCCCCGGCACGGCGAAGGTGGCGCCGAGCACCGGCACGGCGCAGGTTAACCTTATTTGTAACAGGGGGGGGGGGGCGGATTTCGCCCCCCCCTTATGTTTTTCGCAGATATCTCCAGAACGGCTGGGAGCAGGCCCATTAAATTTTGGGACTTTTCATAGAATTGAATACCGCATTTGGAGTAAAAATTTTGAGTTCTTAACCTGAACAGAGGCGGTTCCAAGGTACAGTTTTGGGTGGGTTCGGAGGCGATATTTGGCGATAATACGGAAATGCGATCTTCACGGTTTCTTCGTAACTGCCTCAAGTATGAAGGAGTTACATCGGTTCACGGTGATTGCAACAAGTGCAAAGTAGTTGATGTTAATGAAATATCATTAAAATTTCATGGCAGAGGCGGTTTCAGGGGCTTGAAAAGGGGGGGGGGGGTTTCCAGGAAGTATTCAATGCTTGGCGGGAAGCAAATAGAGCAATATAAGGGGCATTTATAGCTATCAAGATGTAAAAGATAGCTTCTGCTTCCATTATTTGCATAATTTATTACATATAGAGTTTCAGAGGCGTGTTCAGGCACATGAAAAGGGGGTTGACTGGCTTGGTGATGACGATATGCCAGCGATAACGGCGCAATAGACGGTTAGCTTATAATTATATATGCACATATGAGGCCAGGAAAGGGAATAAAGTCATTTTTTTGCAGAGGCGCGCTCAGGAATGGAAGAAAGAGGGTCATATTATTGCAAGGAAACTAAGAGGCATGGGCGTACAATGACATAACATACTGTAGTTTTCGGATGAAACACGCACCACAGGCTACTCTACGAACGATTATAAGATAATAGGCGAGTCCAGGTAGGGTAAAAGGGGGGTAAGTAATGTTAATTGAAGTTGTAAGTGAAATAGTCACTGTTGACTAGTTAGTATCATAATAGCGAATAATATACTTATCAAAAGGTATTGAGCCGCCCCAGTTTGGATCCTGGATACGCCTATTATGAAGTACAACATGCAAAAAGGAACTATCTACGATCAGTAACATATTTATAGTGCTGGGTAGCAACTTGTCTGTGGTTAATATTTTCCCCCAATTTTACCCCCCTTTTTCACTAACCTGGTACCGCCTATGGCAAACATTATGATTTTAACTGTTTTGCCTAATGTCACAATCACATACCATTTCATTTCTTAAAAAAACACATCAAAAAATGGTTTTATTACGCATTTACTTCACCCCATATTGAGTGACCTGCACACGCCTATGATTTTTGAATTTTCAAACGCCACTGTCATATATAAATTTCCAATTCAATATCTATCGATTCGTATTAATTGTGTTAAAATCGGTTGATAAACATGAAAGCTATGTTGGATCAAAAATACCACTAAAATGTGTGGTTTTTGCCCCCCTGTTGCCCACTATCGAAAATGTAGATTTTTTTTATTATTTAGAAATGTAGATCGTGTTGAGGGGAACCAAACGCCGTTTCATTTTTGAAAATCGGACGGGTAGATCTCGAGATCTCCGGGGGGCGGAATCCGCCCCCCCCCCCTGTTACGAATAGGGGTAGCCAGGAGCCTGTTACAAATAGGGTTAAGCCGTTAATTCTGGTACGCTTGGATATGATCACATTATTCACATTCCGGTTCCCATGGGAACGTTTCAGTTTTCTCTAACAAAATAGACCTTCAAAGTTTAAAGAAGTGAATAATTAAGAAAATTCGAGGAAATCCAAACTTAATGTAAGTTCGACAGCGAAGTGTCCAGATTAAACAAGCTATTTAAAAGAACGAAAGTAAAACACAATTGTGAAATCTGGCGATATTTGTTTACGCAAACATTTTTTTTTTGCTGCTCGTCCAGCTAGCTGATCACTTCTTTAACACCTGCCGACTTAACCCGTGAGTTACTGGGGTATATTTCATAACGCGACTTACTGTGGGGGCTATTTTTTGCCCCCCCCCCCCCCCTCGGATCTCCGGAACTAATGGACCGAATGTAAAAACGGCATTCGATAGCCCTGAAAAACTTATCGACGGAAACATAATATTGTTGACCTCGGGGTCACAGATGACGTCACAGGTCAGGTCAAGTACAAAATGTTTGACCGTGTCAAAAGGTCTCGATGGATGGAATTGTCGCGCAAAATTGCGATATTAAACGCATAAGCTGTCGATAAATCGGTATGATTCGTGTGTCTGACACTTCTAAGTACTTTTCTAAGCTGTGTATGACCTTGGGTCAGGTCAAGGTAATCCGAGGTCACGTGGTCAAACTGCAGATTACGGTAATTAGGCGTTGTAACACATGTTTATGGGTTTGTTTTTCGTCTAGAACGCGTAAAATGACCTTTGAACATTGTCTGTTCCATATAAATAGAGGTAAAAAACAAAAATGGAAATGCGTTTGTTATGCATAGTAATGCTGTGAGAGGTGGTCGATTTTTCCCATTTAAAGGTCATAAGTCAGTCATTTTCGAAGATATCGACTTCAAATTTGGTACACATATTCACTGCCCACGTTGCGATCACATATATTCCGGTTTTTTGATAATTCTGAATTTTCTTGAAAATGAAAAAAAAAATGTATTTGGATTTCTCAAAATTTGGAATAAAAAAACCCTCAAAAATCTGAGACATCTGTTTGATAGCCCGGTCTATTGTCATTAATTTTATTTAAGACAATTGAGTTTACCTCAAACATCGTACCTTTCACAGCGTTTTCCGCAAACCATTATTTTGCAATAAAAACCGAAGAACATGACATCACTCTGACGTCATTCCCGGTTGACCTATCATAACCTCATATTTTTACTTTTTCCAACATGTGTGCAATTGATGTAAGAGAAGGTACTGTAGGTTTGGTGACGATACCGGTATTCCTTTAGGAGTTATTGCAATATAGCGGGAAGGGGGAAATAGCCCCCCAGTAACTCGCGGGTTAACCCTATTTGTAACAGGGTGGGGTGGGGGGGGGGGGCGGAATCCGCTCCCCATTGTGGGGCTAATTTTGGATAACTGGATGTGTTTGGGTAAACGAAATCGAAAATGTCATCGATGATTCCTTAAAAATGTTCAGAAAACAGACCTAATAAAAATATAATTATTCAGGTGCATACATAACGAGCCTGTAAACACTTCCAGCGTTTGACTTACCTGGGCATGAATACATTCAAGAAGCATCAGGCCTTCACTATTTGACCTGAGAATTAGCTGTTAGTTTGACAAACTGGAAGGCACGCAAGATCCTGGATACCTCAGTCATTTCAGGACCACGTTTTGTCATACTAAATTCATTCATGGGTGACCAATAACCTTTCGGTTTACATGCCTAAATTAATATACGAGTTTAATTACTTATTTTGATAGGAACTCCACTACACAATTGCTGTGTATCTTTTACTAACCGCAACGGCAGTAGCATATGTTATCTATAACAGCCGATTGGAGTGGTATATGGTCACAAACGACTAAAATGGGTGGTTGGCTGACACATGTTCTTGATTTTACCAAACCCGGGCAGTTTTTAAAAAGAAGTTGGTTTAACTTAGTTATTAATACAAAAGAGAGCGAAAGCCAACGAGTTCGAATTTTGCTAGAGATTTTGGATTTGGTACCCTCCAAGCCATTTTGTCAATGATGATAAGACCTGTTCCCAGCGCCTTCTTTAGGCCTAATTATGATATGCACAAGACCAATCGAGTAGATGTCCTTTCTTCGCGTGGATAAATAACATATTAAAACCACATTGTGGCTTTGTCATGCTTACGTTCTGTAATGTGCGTCAGTAATTCACGCCCAGTTTCTCGGAAACTCATCCGATCTTGTGGAGAACAGTATTGAAGTTACATTGCTTGCTCCAGGTTATTGATGTATTAGCATGTGTAATACTCTTCCAGCGTGAATTATTGAGACGAGGCTGACGGACCCATGAATGTGTGTAAGGTGTACGGGTCCAGACAGTTTCGGATGCATGGAGGTGACAGTTGGTGTTTGTGCGCGATGCACCACGCAAAACCAGTAATCAGTCCAATGTGCACAGGATATACTTATTCTCGTTTTACCTTTTAAGACTAGCAGTTCTGCAGTTTTTAGTTTAATCTACTATAACTATATTCAATGTTTTGTATTTGTTCACAAGCAGGTGGCTGTTGCCCCTTCTACAGATTTATTAGCATGGATTGAGTATTATGCCTAAGATATCTATACGCTAAGATATCTATAAGCTATCTATACGCATACGCTGGCGGTATTTATACTTGCGACCGGCGAGAACAGGATTATATGTGAAGCGGGACACGAGGAACGGGAATCCTGCCGAGAACGGGTGTGTCGCATTCACGGGATTGCTGAGGTCGGAGCTAGCGGCGTCCTGTAATCGGTGTTATTGGCTGATGCTTTGCAGCGTTTGAAGATGCATGTAAAAATAAATAAAGCTGAGGAAGCTTATTATTTTGTTTAAAGTCATCCGTGTCATTGGATAAGATCCGCCGACTGCTGATCGGCTGAACACAGAATACATGATTTCCTTGGCGAATATTTTTTATTTACTTATTTTGGCACACTTTGCAATTACTTGCAATGCCTTGATTACTTGCATTATTTCCCCTGCACTGCTCGAAACATTCCTTAGACGATTATATAAAGCAACGCTTGAAGGTGAATTGCATATTTTTTGACGGGCTGGCGCATTGATAGTTGTAAAATACTCGTGCATACGATCTTGTTTCGCCTCATACCACCCTAATACACACACCGACAGAGCTCGAAGTGCAATGCATGAATAAACTGAAATTTCAACAAATTTTTACCATACAAATGGAAAAATATAATACAGAAGAAGCAATCAAAAGTTCCTTATCTACATTCCTACATTGCGATATCGGCTCTGAATTATCGAGCACCGCGGTCATTCGAGAGACGTCCGATCGCCATCAGATATCAGATATCACCAGATATCACCAGATATCAGATATCACCAGATATCAGATATCACCAGATATCAGATATCACCAGATATCAGATATCACCAGATATCAGATATCACCAGATATCAGATATCACCAGATATCAGATATCACCAGATATCAGATATCACCAGATATCAGATATCACCAGATATCAGATATCACCAGATATCAGATATCACCAGATATCAGATATCACCAGATATCAGATATCACCAGATATCAGATATCACCAGATATCAGATATCACCAGATATCAGATATCACCAGATATCAGATATCACCAGATATCAGATATCACCAGATATCAGATATCACCAGATATCAGATATCACCAGATATCAGATATCACCAGATATCAGATATCACCAGATATCAGATATCACCAGATATCAGATATCACCAGATATCAGATATCACCAGATATCAGATATCACCAGATATCAGATATCACCAGATATCAGATATCACCAGATATCAGATATCACCAGATATCAGATATCACCAGATATCAGATATCACCAGATATCAGATATCACCAGATATCAGATATCACCAGATATCAGATATCACCAGATATCAGATATCACCAGATATCAGATATCACCAGATATCAGATATCACCAGATATCAGATATCACCAGATATCAGATATCACCAGATATCAGATATCACCAGATATCAGATATCACCAGATATCAGATATCACCAGATATCAGATATCACCAGATATCAGATATCACCAGATATCAGATATCACCAGATATCAGATATCACCAGGTATCAGATATCACCAGATATCAGATATCACCAGATATCAGATATCACCAGATATCAGATATCACCAGATATCACCAGATATCACCAGATATCACCAGATATCACCAAATATCACCAGATATCACCAGATATCACCAGATATCACCAGATATCACCAGATATCACCAGATATCACCAGATATCACCAGATATCACCAGATATCACCAGATATCACCAGATATCACCAGATATCACCAGATATCACCAGATATCACCAGATATCACCAGATATCACCAGATATCACCAGATATCACCAGATATTACCAGATATCACCAGATATCACCAGATATCACCAGATATCACCAGATATCACCAGATATCACCAGATATCACCAGATATCACCAGATATCACCAGATATTACCAGATATCACCAGATATCACCAGATATCACCAAATATCAACAGATATCACCAGATATCATCAGATATCAGATATCATCAGATATCAGATATCATCAGATATCAGATATCATCAGATATCAGATATCATCAGATATCAGATATCATCAGATATCAGATATCATCAGATATCAGATATCATCAGATATCAGATATCATCAGATATCAGATATCATCAGATATCAGATATCATCAGATATCAGATATCATCAGATATCAGATATCATCAGATATCAGATATCATCAGATATCAGATATCATCAGATATCAGATATCATCAGATATCAGATATCATCAGATATCAGATATCATCAGATATCAGATATCATCAGATATCAGATATCATCAGATATCAGATATCATCAGATATCAGATATCATCAGATATCAGATATCATCAGATATCAGATATCATCATATATCAGATATCATCAGATATCAGATATCATCAGATATCAGATATCATCAGATATCAGATATCATCAGATATCAGATATCATCAGATATCAGATATCATCAGATATCAGATATCATCAGATATCAGATATCATCAGATATCAGATATCATCAGATATCAGATATCATCAGATATCAGATATCATCAGATATCAGATATCATCAGATATCAGATATCATCAGATATCAGATATCATCAGATATCAGATATCATCAGATATCAGATATCATCAGATATCAGATATCATCAGATATCAGATATCATCAGATATCAGATATCATCAGATATCAGATATCATCAGATATCAGATATCATCAGATATCAGATATCATCAGATATCAGATATCATCAGATATCAGATATCATCAGATATCAGATATCATCAGATATCAGATATCATCAGATATCAGATATCATCAGATATCAGATATCATCAGATATCAGATATCATCAGATATCAGATATCATCAGATATCAGATATCATCAGATATCAGATATCATCAGATATCAGATATCATCAGATATCAGATATCATCAGATATCAGATATCATCAGATATCAGATATCAGATATCACCAGATATCAGATATCACCAGATATCAGATATCACCAGATATCAGATATCACCAGATATCAGATATCACCAGATATCAGATATCACCAGATATCAGATATCACCAGATATCAGATATCACCAGATATCAGATATCACCAGATATCAGATATCACCAGATATCAGATATCACCAGATATCAGATATCACCAGATATCAGATATCACCAGATATCAGATATCACCAGATATCAGATATCACCAGATATCAGATATCACCAGATATCAGATATCACCAGATATCAGATATCACCAGATATCAGATATCACCAGATATCAGATATCACCAGATATCAGATATCACCAGATATCAGATATCACCAGATATCAGATATCACCAGATATCAGATATCACCAGATATCAGATATCACCAGATATCAGATATCACCAGATATCAGATATCACCAGATATCAGATATCACCAGATATCAGATATCACCAGATATCAGATATCACCAGATATCAGATATCACCAGATATCAGATATCACCAGATATCAGATATCACCAGATATCAGATATCACCAGATATCAGATATCACCAGATATCAGATATCACCAGATATCAGATATCACCAGATATCAGATATCACCAGATATCAGATATCACCAGATATCAGATATCACCAGATATCAGATATCACCAGATATCAGATATCACCAGATATCAGATATCACCAGATATCAGATATCACCAGATATCAGATATCACCAGATATCAGATATCACCAGATATCAGATATCACCAGATATCAGATATCACCAGATATCAGATATCACCAGATATCAGATATCACCAGATATCAGATATCACCAGATATCAGATATCACCAGATATCAGATATCACCAGATATCAGATATCACCAGATATCAGATATCACCAGATATCAGATATCACCAGATATCAGATATCACCAGATATCAGATATCACCAGATATCAGATATCACCAGATATCAGATATCACCAGATATCAGATAACACAAGATATCAGATATCACCAGATATCAGATATCACCAGATATCAGATATCACCAGATATCAGATATCACCAGATATCAGATATCACCAGATATCAGATATCACCAGATATCAGATATCACCAGATATCAGATATCACCAGATATCAGATATCACCAGATATCAGATATCACCAGATATCAGATATCACCAGATATCAGATATCACCAGATATCAGATATCACTAGATATCAGATATCACCAGATATCAGATATCACCAGATATCAGATATCACCAGATATCAGATATCACCAGATATCAGATATCCCCAGACATCAGATATCCCCAGACATCAGATATCCCCAGATATCAGATATCCCCAGATATCAGATATCACCAGATATCGGATATCACCAGATATCGGATATCACCGGATATCGGATATCACCAGATATCGGATATTCCCAGTTATCAGATATGCCCAGTTATCAGATATCCCCAGATATTATCAGATATTCCCAGTTATCAGATATCCCCAGATATCACCAGATATCAGATACAGTTGTCAGACATCAACAGATATCACCAGTTGTACTGCCCCGAGTACATACCTACACTGTACAGCCGCGATTCAGTTATTTTCTAATGAGATCAGATGAACATGGTCCACAGCCGCTAACCCGCGAGTTACTGGGGTATATTTCATAACCCGACTTTTGGGGGGGCTATCCCCCCCCCCCCTCCTCGGATCTCCGGAACTACAGTACCGAATGTAAAAATTCAAACGGCATTCGATAGCCCTGGGAAATTTATGGAGGGAAACATAATATTGTTGACCTCAGGGTCACCGATGACGTCACAGGTCAGGTCGAGTACAAAATGTTTGACCGTGTCAAAAGGTCTCGATGGATGGAATTGTCGCGCACAATTGCGATATTAAACGCATAAGAAGTCGATAAATCGGTATGAATCGTGTGTCTGACACTTCTAAGTACCCTTCTAAGCTGTTTATGACCTTGGGTCAGGTCAAGGTCATCCGAGGTCACGAGGTCAAACTGCAGATTACGGTCATTAGGCGTTGTATCACATGTTTATGTTTTTTTCTCGTCTAGAACGCGAAAAATGACCTTGGAACAGTGTTTGTTCCATATAAATAGAAGTAAAAAGCAAAAATGAAATGCGTTTTTTTATGCATAGTATTGCTGCGAGAGGTGGTCGATTTTGGTCATTTAAAGGTCATAAGTCAGTCATTATTGAAGATTTGGTACACATATTCACCGAACACGTTTCTAACATATATAATCCGTTTTTTTTTATAATTATGATTTAGTTTTGAAAATGTTGTAAACAAAAAATATTTTGATTTCTCAAAATTTGGAATTAATAACAAAGTACAAAATCCGAGATGGCAGTTTGATATCCCGGTCTATTGTCATTAATTTGATTTTAGACAATTGAGTTTGTCTAAAACATCGTACCTTTGACAGCGTTTTCCGCAAACCACTATTTTGCAACAAAAACCGAAGAACTTGACATCACTCTGACGTCATTCTCGGTTGACCTATCATAACTTCATATTTGTACTTTTGCCAACCTGTGTAGAATTTATGTGAGAGAAGTTACTGCAAGTTTGGTGACGATATTGTTGTTTTTTTAGGAGTTATTGTAAAATTACGAGAGGTGGGGGGGGGGGGGGGGGCAAAAATTAGCCCCACCCCAGTAAGTCGCGGGTTAAAGGGATTATACGGGGTTTCCCTCCTGAAAGGAAATGCACTCTTTTGCAGTTGTATGAGCTTTACACACGTGTAAGACATAACAGGGACCTCAATGCTCATTTAAGTCCATTATTTCAGCAATTATTAGCGTTAAAACTTTGACGTTTTTCGAGACATGTATCATATAACGAGTACTTGATCAGCACTACTGTCCACCACTTTTATCTTAGAATCAATTTTAGAGTTTTGAATTATCTGCAATTCCTACGCTGGATCACAAAATGATTATGCAATTCAACACTTATGGGACTCTTTATTACTACACACTGTTTGTTCATTTTTGTGACTTTCTTATCTCTTGGCTGGAAGCGTTGAGAATTTGGTGGTGGCGTATTCATTTTTGGCATGAAAATTGATGAAAATATATCATTTTACGGGAAAAACTAGGTAACTGCTGCTGTCTTTGGAACAAAACAAGTTTATTTTTTCCAATATTGCTTATTTTACAGGAAATATGCCATAAGTGAGGTGTTTTTATTATCATAAAAGAGATGAGCTCTGCCTCAGCTCTGAAAGCTCTGAAAAGAGCTCTGTCTGCCTCAGCCGGTCCTGCAGAAAATACGCGGTGGCATCACCGCGCACTTTGAAATGTCCTTACGTGCAGAGGTCATTTCCAGAAAATGTGGCTACCGTGGGACTTCTATTACCTTTATAAGTACGTTTTACTATGTAACTCAATTATGCTGGGGAAAACCCGTATAATCCTTTTAAGCGGAGTGACCGCTTCGCGTCAGCACCCCGGCAACTGTTCTAACGTTGTTTTATGACCTTGGTTTTAACGGCAATAGGGATTACTCACCGCCGTGATAGTTGCTTTAACGGCTGAAAGCTCCCGTCTGAACTCCACTCGGGCTCCTCTGCGCTGAAAGCTCCCGTCTGAACTCCACTCGGGCTCCTCTGCGCTGAAAGCTCCCGTCTGAACTCCACTCGGGCTCCTCTGCGCTGAAAGCTCCCGTCTGAACTCCACTCGGGCTCCTCTGCGCTGAAAGCTCCCGTCTGAACTCCACTCGGGCTCCTCTGCGCTGAAAGCTCCCGTCTGAACCCCACTCGGGCTCCTCTAAGCTGAAAGCTCCCGTCTGAACTCCACTCGGGCTCCTCGGCGCTGAAAGCTCCCGTCTGAACTCCACTCGGGCTCCTCTGCGCTGAAAGCTCCCGTCTGAACTCCACTCGGGCTCCTCGGCGCTGAAAGCTCCCGTCTGAACTCCACTCGGGCTCCTCTGCGCTGAAAGCTCCCGTCTGAACTCCACTCGGGCTCCTCTGCGCTGAAAGCTCCCGTCTGAACTCCACTCGGGCTCCTCTGCGCTGAAAGCTCCCGTCTGAACTCCACTCGGGCTCCTCTGCGCTGAAAGCTCCCGTCTGAACTCCACTCGGGCTCCTCTGCGCTGAAAGCTCCCGTCTGAACTCCACTCGGGCTCCTCTGCGCTGAAAGCTCCCGTCTGAACTCCACTCGGGCTCCTCGGCGCTGAAAGCTCCCGTCTGAACTCCACTCGGGCTCCTCTGCGCTGAAAGCTCCCGTCTGAACTCCACTCGGGCTCCTCGGCGCTGAAAGCTCCGGTCTGAACTCCACTCGGGCTCCTCTGCGCTGAAAGCTCCCGTCTGAACTCCACTCGGGCTCCTCTGCGCTTAAAGCTCCCGTCTGAACTCCACTCGGGCTCCTCTGCGCTGAAAGCTCCCGTCTGAACTCCACTAGGGCTCCTCTGCGCTGAAAGCTCCCGTCTGAACTCCACTCGGGCTCCTCGGCGCTGAAAGCTCCCGTCTGAACTCCACTCGGGCTCCTCGGCGCTGAAAGCTCCCGTCTGAACTCCACTCGGGCTCCTCTGCGCTGAAAGCTCCCGTCTGAACTCCACTCGGGCTCCTCTGCGCTGAATGGTATCAGATGGAAAATGTGCGGCACCCAGAGTTGCATAATCTTGCGCACTCGCCCACGTGCGAAGGTGACAATTTTGGCCAAAACGATGTGATTTTGTGACAAATTTCAATGATAAAGCGAACAGATGACAATATAGTTATTCTTCAGAAAATATTATGATTAGGTCACTAAACGATGAACACTGGTGAAAACTAAGTATTGTGGGTGCCAAGATATATTAAATATCAGCTACGCCAATGGTAAAGGAATTCTCTACTGTGCCAAAACTCGATGCTGATCGCTGCAAAATCTTACCCACGCGGTCAGTTCTTTCAACATTGTGACATTTACAAAGTTCGTCATCATCGATTGTCAGAAAGGTGACAATGTGACACCTTCACCACTACGAAATTTCCTTCAAATTTGGCTCTCGTTCACAAGCTGCCAGTCGATTGATGTGAACAAGCACCGTGCGTGGTCTGGATTTAGATGCTATTTGTATAACATGCTTGCTGGAAATTATTGCTATTTGAGGTGTAAGTTGAAGGGTTTATTAGAAGCTTATTTACGAGAAGTTGGGTAAGTGGAGTGATAAAGGAATCTTCCCACATCAACATTGAGCAAATTATCAGCAACTTCAGTTGGTAAGATCATGCATGTGCCTTAACCCGCGACTTACGGGGGGGGGGGGCTATTTTTTGCTCCTCCTCCCGTTATTTTGCAATAACTCCTAAAGAACACCGGTATCGCCACCAAACTTGCAGTACCTTCTCTCACATCAATTCTACACATGTTGGCAAAAGGAAAAATATGAGGTTATGATAGGTCAACCGGGAATGACGTCATAGTGAAGTCATGTTCTTCGGGTTTTGTTGCAAAATAATGGTTTGCGGAAAATGCTGTCGAAGGTACGATGTTTGAGATAAACTCAATTGTCTAAAATCAAATTACTGACAATAGACCGGGCTATCAAACTGCTAGCTCTGATTTTTGGGTTTTGTTGAAATTCAAAATTTTGAGAAATCCAAATACATTTTTTTTTTAAACAAAATTTTCAAGAACAAATCAGAATTATCCAAAAACCGGAATATATGTGTTCGAGACGTTTGCGGTGAATATGTGTACCAACTTTGAAGTCGATATCTTCAACAATGATTGACTTATGACCTGTAAATGACAAAAGTCGCCCACTTCTCACAGCATTACTATGGTATCAGATGGAAAATGTGCGGCATCCAGATAACATTACTCTGAGGTCAGGCGCGGGTTAAAAAACGCATTTCCGTTTTTGCTTTTTACTTCTATTTATATGGAAGAAACAATGTTCTAAGATCATTTTTCGCGTTCTAGACGAAAAACAAACCCATAAAGTCGTGTTACAACGCCTAATGACCATAATCTGCAGTTTGACCTCGTGACCTCGGATGACCTTGACCTGACCCAAGGTTATAAACAGCTTAGAAAGGTACTTAGAAGTGTCGGACACCCGAATAATACCGATATATCGACAGCTTATGCGTTTAATATCGCAATTGTGCGCGACAATTCCATCCATCGAAACCTTTTGACACAGTCAAGCATTTTGTACTTGACCTGACCTGTGACGTCATCGGTGACCCTGAGGTCAACAATATTATGTTTCCCTCCATAAATTTCCCAGGGCTATCGAATGTCGTTTCAATTGTTACATTCGGTCCATTAGTTCCGGAGATCCGAGTGGGGCAAAAAATAGCCCCCCCCCCAGTAAGTCGCGTTATGCGACTCGCGAGTTAAGAACATAGCAAATAATTTTGATGATATATCTTTGCTGTTATTGGAATGCAACCCAGTGATAAGCACAACTGTGTATATCGGTGTCATTCCTTTGAAGCATTTGTTCACTTGATTTTGGACTTGCCACTGGATTAACCCGTGCCGTGCCGGTGCTCGGCGACGCCTTCGCCGTGCCGGGGAAGGAGGGGGGGGAGGTAGACACCCTCCCTTCTAACTCGAGAACTACCAGGGCTAGAAAGACGCAGAAAAAAGGTTCGAAAGCCCTCGACAAGCACATTCGAATGTTTTTCGGGATATTGTTTTCCTCAAGTCAATATTGAGGTCACCAGAGGTCATCAAAGGTCAGATTTTCCAGTTTTAGGATTTCGCTCCAGAAACCCCCAGATATCACATAAAATATGACATCTAGGAACAAATGGAAAATGCAATGGAAAGCCCTTGCAAAATGCAGTTGAAAAGTGTCATCAGATTTTAGCTGAGGTCATTGTTTTAAGCTCCAGAGCTCATCAAATATCAAAAAAGCTATTTTTTACAAAACAGTTTTTTTTACAAGCATAAGCAAAACAAGCCACCCTTTAAACCATAACAACAACCATAAGAGATGGAAGGATTGCAAAAATTGTACAATTTTTGGACTGACCAATTCGGAGCAAGGAATGATATTTATAAAACAAATGTTCAAAATCAGACACAAAGTGAACTAGCTTATTAAAATGAAGTAGAATTTGGGTATAACATGAGATTCAGATCCAGATTCAGATTATATTCGCATGAGGTCCACAACAGGGTCAGGGGTGGTAAACTGTTCTGTCCTTATGGATATGGTCGGGGACAAAATTCTCCTTCTCATGAAGTACTCGGCGGTCAAAATGCCAGCAAAAATAATTACTATGTCATTTCTGTGAAAATTTACTAAGCGATCATGTCCTTAGAAACACTGATCGTCAAAACAATTTCAGATGTATTATTCACTTAATCATCATATTCATCTCGTTAGTATGTACGTACATTTACTTTTTTATTAGCAGTTGCGTTTCAGCTCTTGATTGCCAATACTAATAAATTACATTTAAAACAAATCTGACGAGAAAAAAAATCCGTACGATAGATTCAACACGTGGGGTCACTGAACCAAAAATGCACCTGGGTCTTCAAGAATGGCCTATAATAACATGATCCAGAAGGAATTGGGCTGATATCATGCGTATCTTCAGAATAGGAAGCATTTTAACATTTCCCCATTTACTTATAATGGGGAGATCACGAGATTGACCAGACCTTAGGTCACCGATATAAAACAAATCCGAGCTAAACGAATTGTAGGTGACCCTTATGAAATCCTGTAAGCACGAAATCGATCGGCCAAAAACTGTGGCTGTGGTACGACAGCACAATTTTTTTGGAGGTGGGTTTCACGTGACCTAGCCTGGTGACCTGACCTGAGCTGACCCGTGGTCAAGAATTTTACAATATGTGGGTAATTGATGTCGTAACAGCTGTGCCAAAAACAGCGGCGCTGCGTGCACACGTTTTTTTTTGCTATCTCCGAAAAACCTTAGGAGGGCGTCTAAACGCCCCACCCCCGGCACGGCGCGGGAAATCAGTATAGTCGATTCCCTCGGGGGCGGGACGGGGTGCTGGTGCATTTTCAATGGGGGCCCACTGTAAGGACAGTGGATTGCACTGTCCTGGGACCCCACCCCTTTAACCCGCGAGTTACTGGGGGGGGCTATTTTTTGCCCCTCCCGTTATTTTGCAATAACTCCTAAACGAACACCGGTATCGTCACTAAACTTACAGTACCTTCTCTCACATCAATTCTACACATGTTGGCAAATATAAAAATATGAGGTTATGATAGGTCAACCGGGAATGACGTCAGAGTGACGTCATGTTCTTCGGTTTTTGTTGCAAAATAATGGTTTCCGGAAAATGCTGTCAAAGGTACGATGTTTAAGATAAACTCAATTGTCTTACATCAAATTACTTACAATAGACCGGGCTATCAAACTGCTATCTCGAATTTTTGAGTTTTTTTATTCAAAATTTTGAGAAATCCAAACACATTTTTTTTTTTGACAAAATTTTAAAGAAAAAATCAGAATTATCCAAAAACCGGAATATATGTGATCGAAACGTATGCGCTGAATATGTGTACCGAATTTAAAGTCGATATCTTTAAAAATGACCGAGTTATGACCTTTAAATGACAAAAATCGACCACTTCTCACAGCATTACTATGCATAAAAAACGCATTTCCATTTTTGCTTTTAACTTCTATTTATATGCAACAAACAATGTTATAAGGTCATTTTTCGCGTTCTAGACGAAAAACAAACCCATAAACATGTGTTACAACGCCTAATGACCGTAATCTGCAGTTTGACCTCGTGACCTCGGTGACCTTGACCTGATCCAAGGTCATAAACAGCTTAGAAAGGTACTTAGAAGTGTCAGACACACGAACCATACCGATTAATCGACAGTTTATGCGTTTAATATCGCAATGTTGCGCGACAATTCCATCCATCGAGACCTTTTGACACGGTCAAACATTTTGTACTTGACCTGACTTGTGACGTCATCGGTGACCTCGAGGTCAACAATATTATGTTTCCCTCAATAAATTTCCCAGGGCTATCGAATGCCGTTTGAATTTTTACATTCGGTCCAGTAGTTCCGGAGATCAGAGGGGGGGGGGGCAAAAAATACCCCCCCAGTAAGTCGCGTTATGAAATACACCCCAGTAACTCGCGGGTTAACTCGAGAAGTTAAAGAGTTAGAAAGACGCAGAAAAAACGCTAAAAAGCTCTTGACAAGCACATTCGAAAGTACTTAATATGTTTTTCCTCAAGTCAATATTGAGGTCACCAGAGGTCATCAAAGGTCAAATTTTAAAATGTTAGGGCTTCGCTGCAGAAACCCCCAGATATCACATGAACTATGATAGCTAGGAACAAACGGAAAAAAGCAATGGAAAGCTCTTGAACAATTATATGGCCAAACGTCCTCGAATTTGAGCTCAGATAAAAGTTAAGACCCCAGAGCTTATCAAATATCAAAAAGGCTATTTAAAAAAAATATAACGAATAGCTTTTTACCAAATAACGACAAGGTAATAATTTTGACGTCATCGTGCTTGTCTCGTCAAAATGCTTTGCCTCATATAAGTGTTGACATGGTCAGGTTAACTTAAAAATGTGACCTCAGGTCAAGGTCAAGTGGTGGTGACCCAAGTAGGTCATGTTGCATATGAGAAGACGTGCCGTGACGAGATAAACACATTGGTGTCGGTTTCCACTCTCTATCGTCATTATGTTGAGAGTTATTGACAAAAATATGGGTGACCTCGGATGACCTCGGCTTACCCTGTAGGGGGCATTGAGCAAAATGGAGCCCAGGTCATCAAGAATGTTCTATAATAACATGATCCAGAAGGAATTAGACTGCCATCTTTCGTCTCCTTAGAATAGGAAGCATTCGAATATTTCCCCTTAGACTTATAATGGGGGGGTCACGAAATTAAACCGACCTTAGGTCGCTGTTATTAAAAATCCAAGATAAAGGAATTGTAGATATATGTGACTTTATGAAATCCTGTAAGTGTAAAACCGATCATCCCAAAACTGTGACTGTGGTACGACGACAAGTTTTTTGGGGAGGTGGGGTCATGGGACCTGGTCTGGTTACCTGACCTAAGATGGCCCGAGGATTTTTGTTTACATATTGTGGACAATTGATGCACAAACAGCTGTGCCAAAAATGGCGTGCGCTGCGCTTCGACGTTTTTCCGTTATCTGCGAAAACCCTGAGGGGTGTCTACCCCTCCCCCCCTCCCCCCCACCCCACCCCGGCACGGCGCTGGTTAAAATATAGGGATGATGTGAGCATGTAGCCAGGTGTTAGGGTATTCATGTGAAGTAAAAAATGACCCCAGCTGTGCTGGGGTCATTTTTGTATGTGCCACTTTTGGTCGCCCACTTTTATCACCCCTGTTACAGGGTGGCTTTTCACACTTGCACATCATCATAGGTAAACAAGTATATGGAGTAGAACGGATCATTATGACTACAACATTGCATAAATCAGGAGACATTACAACATTGACTGTAGTCTATATTGTCGCCTCACTGTGGCCAAACCATCCATATTCCTGATTCCTCCCCTGACATAAGAACATTATCCATTCCATAGGAAATCTTAGCTATTATGGGTACTTTTGAATTATTTATGGTATCTCTGGAGTTATCCAATATTGGTAGGTAGGTAGGTACATACCATGCTAACAATAATACTATATTTGCCATGGTGTCAGTTCTACATGACCACAAACAGCATTTTCTGAACTTTGATCCAGTTTTATGTAAGATCTCTCATATGATTGTTGTGTGTAACATTGCTGTCTCTTCTGTTAACTTGTTGGTGTGTTATCTCTGGAAAGTGAAGATGTTTAACCCTCGCCCGGGTAGGGCAAAATCACTACGTGTTCGGGTAGGGGGTTGGTACGACCCCCCCTAGCGTTTCTCCCCTAATTGAGCTAGAGCTTCGAGACAAAGACGAGCGTGTTGCTGGTGACGAGTGGAAGCCGCTGATACCTAATTGTAAGGTATTGGGGCATTAGGTGACCTCTGAGGTCATGTCAATGACCAAAAAGTCATCAAAATTTAAAATGCGTATAAATTCAATTTTATTGAGCTAGAATCGTGAATGAGCATATCATAATGCTCAATGGGTTCCAAATTCGTAATCAGCGTCACAAAATGTCCTAAAAACTGCCAAATTCAAAAAAGGTCATGGCAGGTCATATGAGGTCATTGACCTCGATTGACTGTGGAAGCGCATGACCCCAGTGGAACATATTATTATGTAAAATGGATCCCAAATTTGAAATCAGCTTCACAAAATGTCCTAGAAACCGCCAGAAGCCCAACAAAGTAATATAAGGTCATCGGAGGTCAATGACCTCAGTTGACCTATAAAAAGGTCAATCGAGGTCACAATCTCAGTGGAAACCACAACTGTCGCCTGGAAACACCTGTGCATATGCTCCTGAATAACAAACACTCAAAACTGCAGAAGTTACAAGCATCGATACTGCGAGACACCAGTTGCACCTGACATAACCTTGAGAAACAGGTCATAGGTCACGGGTCATGTGGGTTAGAAATTCAAAAAAATTATAGTATGTGCGACATTTTTCCAAAGTAGGGTACTGAAAGTTGCATCGAAATCGGTTTTAAAACTACGCGAGTTATTCCAGAAAAACCGAGGGGGTGGCATCCACCCGGGCGAGGGTTAAACATTTCCGGAAAATATAAATTACAACTTCTGAAGCATCTTGAATACCCGAACACTCCTAACTTAGGATTCTAAAAACAACAAGTTTCAGGATCCCATATTGATGTTGTCGCGTAATGTGACATATTTTGTGCTCTGGAAGTGAGTTGGTGACAGCTTAGACATATTTGTTTGCACCTCTGGCTGCATCACGTCACGGCAGAACAACAAGACTGTTCAAGAACTCAAACAACTCTAATCAAGCACTAATGAAGGATGTTTCCATGTTTACCAAAATGTCTCACTTGAGGATGAAATACCATTTATCCCTATTAGTGTCGGGGGGAGGGGCTAAAACAACCCTTCATAAGGTTTTTCCGCTCCTGTCCCCAAACGAGTGAAGATACGGTCCTACAACTTTTTGACTTTTCGTAAATATTCATGGAGCATATTTTGGTAAAATTTCAACATTTCTGCTCACCATGGGCGGTTCCAGACGTCTTTTTGGTTTAGGGGGACAGGGGCATGTTTTGGATTTCAGCGTGACTCGGCTTTCGAAGGGAATCAGTTTCCATGCTCAAACCATTGTGGATACGAGCCTACGACTTTCATATATTTCTTTACCGCTTTGCGTTAACATGTTGAACATTTTTGCATTGTTTGGATTGCGCATGGGCGCCTTCAGGGACGTATTTTGGGATGAATTTTGGGTCACTGGTATTTCATCGAAATCTGAAAGAATATAATTGTGCACTCAGTAAACCTTCTTAACTGTTCTGTGCACACCTTGTGTGATTTTGTTATATTTTTGGGTTGCTAACAGGCAATTCCAGGAACGGGTTTTGGGGCATGTGTTTGACTCCGTTCAAAAGTATTGTGTTTAGTGCCCCTGAACGTTATTTTGCAGTGGGTATATTCATGCAATATCATCTGCATGGATCACAATTGTATTTTGGGGCATAGACGATCTCAGGGATGAAATTAGGGGGAATTGTGGACCCATGGCGTGAAAATACATAACAAAATATATAAATAAGCAAAGATAAAGATAACAAAAGACAAGCCACAATTCTCCTCCCCTTCCCCTCCTGAGCACGCCCCTGCACAAATAAACGACTTTCATAATTTAATTTCGCATGTATACACCTATAATTATAAGCATCTAAAACAGAAATCAAAGCGGCAACAATATTATAGTAACCTCTTTAGATATCCCCCCTTCGGAATTGCCTGAGGACGCTATTCGGTTAATTTCCCCAAACTTTAAAGAAGAGTATATGTTAGCGCATACAATTAGGTGTCGAAATCCAACAACATAACAAAATTGCGTTCAAACAACGTCCCAGGTTAAATAATCTAAAAATGCATGCTTTCCCTAATTGTTTTGCTACCTGTATCCGCACATTACAAAATTCTGCAGATTCATTCATATAAGAATGTAGTTAATGCTCCAAGGAATCGAATGCCGCTTTCCCAGAGAGAATGGGTCCAGCAGTTTTCAAGATACGAAGGGGGAGGGGGGGGGGGGGGCGAAAAGCCCCCCCCCCCCCCCCCCCGACAGATTCGTATTGTGTTTAGCCCGACAGTACTAGGGTTAAAGTATTTACTTCAAGCAAATGAAAACAGTGAAAGCAAAACCGTAAACTCTTACAAGTGCTGTCGGCCAGTCCAAGGGAGAATGAGGTCGGGCAATGTACTGAATATAAATTATGTTTTGTTTTATACAATGTTTTATGCTGCTTCTTACTTAATATTTAGCATCAAACCTATTAGGTAAGACTTAAGAGTCATTATTAACTTTTCATCGGGTTATTAAGAGATTATTGCTATTACTAAAATGCCCGTGAACTTGTACCATATATAACCTTCTGACTTTATAAATGCTGTTCCGTTTGACACATTGGCATATAATATTTCTACACAATTCATTTTTCAGATCTCATGACAACACCTCCGTTTATATTGTTTTTCACAACATTTCCCAACTTCAAACTATCCTCCTACAAACTGTCCTATCTTACCACTAAACTTTAATATATAAAGTAATAATCCTCTTGATATCTCCGAAAAACTACATTAATATCATACTTATTGTCAATAATTATCATCATTAACATGTCCTCGTCACCCATCAAAGTATAAACGAAGAAATGCAGAAATGCGGAGTCTAGATGCCGAAAGTACCTTCAGTTTAACCCTCGTAGGGCCGGGGGAGGGGGGGGGGGGGGGGGGTATGCGCAAAACACGAACAGACGGGGGGATGATTTCAGCCCCCCCCCCCTCTAACATCTCGAAAAACACGCAACGTAGCGACAACCAGGAAGCGGCATTAGATAGCTCGAGACAAGCTCTATCGAAAGTAAATCGGTATTTTGTTATGTCAGGTCAATATTGAGGTCACCAGAGGTCATCAAGCGTCAAATTTTCCAGTTTTAGGACTTTGCTCCAGCAACCCCCAGAAATCACAGGAACTATGATAGTTATGAACAAAAGGAAACAAAACAATGTAAAGCTCTTGCAAAATGCAGTCGCCAAGAAGTCCTCAAATTTGATCTGAGGTCAATAGTTCAGGCTCTAGAAGTCATCAAAGGTAAAAAAGGTTATTTTTTGGCAAAGCTGTTTTTCAAAAGAACATTTTACCTAATACAGATAGGGAAATTTGTGTTGACGCCATCGTATTGTTCTCGTCAGGGCGCTTTGATTCATCTTCATTTTGACCAGGTTAGGTCAACAATGAAATTTGACCTCAGGTCAAGTTTAACTGGTGACCCAAGTAGGTCAAGTTGTATATTGGGAGACATGCCCCGATGAGACAAACACATTAATACAGGTTTAACTTCTCTATCTTAACCATCGCCCTACGGGAGCTTTTTTCACCTTCACCCTACGGGGGTGGGTGGCTGACAGATACAGATAGTGTATTAAACAATGGGTCCACAACATGCATGGCTTTTCACCTTTGCGAGTCAGTACACTAAAACATATAATGGATACACTATAATCACCCGAGTGCCAGCCGGCCAGAAACACGCTTCAAGCCATAAGCAAAGAGATAATGTTAAAATAGCGCATATCGCGTTGGGCAGCTCAGTCTACGTCTGACGCAGAATATACTCGCGCAGGCGCTGCCGGAATCCAGCGTGATGGGTCGCAATTGGTAGTTGGTTGTAATCCTGCACAGCACCGTAACACAGCCTGCGTCGTCCGGCTTCAGTTCTAATACGCGGCAGTGTGATATCACCAGCTCGTCTGGTATTGTGGTCGTGTTTCTGGTTGGCAGCCAGTCCAAAGGTAGCCATTAAAGCCTCTGGCTGGTCTGTCATCACGTCATGTACAGCACACAATCGATGGTACCTAACGAGTTCTCTGGCATCGAACCACCTGAGGTCACGGAACGCATCCGTCACATGCTCACGTTTGCGCCTACCGCATACAGACCCCCCCCCCTGTTAACTTCCAAACCAAGCAACTTAGAGCAATGTGGTAAGAACCAGCATGCTGCCTGTCTTGAGAGCAATCTAACAGTATGCGATTTTAGGTTTCAGGTCAACGGGTGACCTTCCAGGTCAAGTGAATGACCTCGGATTTAACACGTCCTGAACAGCGATTTTGCTCTTCAGAAAACCTCAAAATTAGAAATTGATAAATGTAAAGAAAAAGGCATGTTCCTAGACCTGTTTTGGCTCAGAAATACAAAAAAGGTAATGATTTGTTCGTATCTTGTCTAAAAATGTAAAAAAAGTTATTAAAAAAATGACGTCATCAGTTTCTTATACTTGGAAGCCATCACTCAGTCAAAAATGAAGATATTGCTTTGAAATTTGGTATGGGTATTGTCTATACTCAGTTCTCTCACTTATAAATTCCGGGTTTTTCTATCAGTTTTTTTTTATTTTAGGGGTCAAAATCCCAAAATTCTGAAAATCTGAAATTTCCATTTTAAAGAGAATGTCATTTTATATCTTTGGTAATTTGCGTTTGCAATTTTCTTTAAAACTCTGTTTTCTACGATTTTTCAAATATTTCTTTTAAAAAAAATCCAACATGACGTCATCAAAACATTATTATATCCCAAACTACTTAACCAATTTCAATTAAATTTGTCAGCCTACGTATAATTGTTGTAAACTCAGCTACCTCAAATTTCAGCAAGATGCACTTCATATGTCAAAAGTTATTCAAGAAAAACATCAGGGGGTAATTCTGTCGAGAGTTATATACACAAAAGTGTTGTTACCTCAGATGACCTCGGCTAACCCTGTAGGGGTCACTGAACAAAAATCGCACCTGGATCATCACGAATGGCCTATAATAATATGATCCAGAAGGAATTGGGCTGATATCATGCGTATCCTGGGAATAGGAAGCATTTGCATATTTCCCCATTGACTTATAATGGGGAGGTCACGGAATTGACCCGACCTAAGGTCACCGATATTAAACAAAATCCGAGATGAACGAATTGTAGGTATCTATGGTCTTATCACCGGGGCCTGTAATAACCGAAGGTTGGTTTCACAAGGATAACACTATTCTTTAGAATTGTGTTTCCATTGGTATGAAATCTTGTAAGTTTGAAAACGATCGGCCAACCACTGTGGCTTTGGTATGACCGCACACGTTTTGGAGGTGGGGTCACGTGACCTGGCCTGGTGACCTAACATGAGGTGACCTGAAGTAAACAAAATAAAAGTACGTGGGTAATTGACACCTTAACAGCTGTGCCAAATTTGGTGTCGCTGTGCGCCGCCCTTCTTCCGGTATTTAGAGAAGAAAAAAAAACGGAGGAGGGGTGGGGCAGAAACCAATGGCCGTGCGACCTTTGTCAAAGTTGTCGAATCACACTTAATTGTATGTCTACATGTCAGGCGAGGTCAGCTGAACATGTTCGTCAACTTTTTCCGAAAAAAATGTGTATCTCGGAAGATATTCAACTTTTAGTTTTAAGCGAAAAGTTGGGTTGGCGACGTCATATTTTTTTGTTTTGTAATAACTGGGAAATCCTTTGTGCTGCCAAATATATGGCACAATTTTTTTGTCGACATCTACTGCGCAGAAAAAGCGAACCACCCGGTGTCTAGATTGGCTTAGATTGCGAACCACCCGGGGTTCGAGAAATGAAAGACGAAAATATTCCAAGGCTGACCTTAAAACAAGTCGACTATCATTACCAGTTGGGTAAAGAGACGACGCTGTCGGTTTATAATCCCTATTCAAATACACATGGGCCTTATTATTTACAGATGTCAAAATCACACTCGAATATCTTTTTGATTAGATCATTGTGGTTGTTTTAACTGCTACCATACTTAATGTCAATGCCTAGCCATAAAATGGCTATCTCAACACAAATATAATGTTATGGTGGGATAGTCCCTTTAACAATGATCTGTGCTGCAAGGCTAATTGTATCCATGGGTAAGTGAATGAAACGTCAATATCTTAGTCCATGTCAGATAAAGTTGGTGTACTAAATGAAAAAGTTAATTGGGTGATTTAAATTTGCATTGTCCTATATTACACCACATTTCAACATATCTCGGATCACCCTAGGTAGATTATTGTTAATTGTATTTGAAGAAGCCCGAAAGTCATGATTCATGATTCATTAATTCAAAGACATCATTAACTTGTTCTGTTAACTTCGAAGATATCAATACCTTGAATACTTGCTGGCGTCTAATAATATTTTATTATGAACACACCAGTTAATAATCACACAATTTGTACAGAATATATTTCACAATAATGGCAATGTTCTTGGTAGAAATCGCTCTCATCCCTTGCATGAAAACGCCACAGTTTGTGTCGTAGATATTAATGTTCTTGCCGAAAGATGACGAGAGCCAGGCTTGCATGGACGCGACAATCACAATAGCCGTTTTCACGAAGGATTATTGTGCCGAAAGATTCTGAAAAGTTTCTGATTTTTTTAAAACAAGTTTTAATATAAAAGTCTTAGTTCGACGACCCATTCCTTAACTACACAGCTTTTACATGCGATTTTTGGCTTGCAATGTCCCTCAGAATTTTGTAATATGTTGGTAAGAATATAATATGTTGATAACATTGCGGTTCGGTGTTAATGATAAGTATTGATAGGTCAGTTGTGATGTCAGATCTCTACCGACTGAAACTTGTCAAAACTTCAGAACGATTCAGAACATGTTGTGGCGTGTGACGTTATTGGACGCAATGGACTCACCCAATCCGGCCCAATCCGGCGGCCGGGCTGTACGGCTTGGCTTTGACCATGTGCGTGCAGTACGCGGGTCAGAAGCGACGGCGAATCTATGCTGGCACATCACTGCGCATGTGCAGACAGACCTGTGGTCCATGACGCTGCCATATTTAGTAATTAGTATGACGGTATGCTAAACTGAACGAATGGACTCTAGACGCATATGTTTTATAAAAAAAAGTCAATTTTGTATCATAAACTTGTTATGAGCTCATTACATGTTTCCATAACTATTGACTAGTGATAATATCGCCTAAATCAGTAATTTATTTCTTGGAATGTATAATATAGAAGTTTTGTTAATATATAATGTTCTTGTATAATATAGAAGTTCTGACGTTTTGACAAGACTTCTATACAAAAACATCTGAGAAACCTTTCAGAAACTTTTCAGCGCAATAATCCTTCGTGAAAACTGCTAATAATCCAGATTCCCCCAAAAATGTACCTCAGAAATTGCTAACACATCCATATTTCCTTCCCATGGCCGAAGGCATGCCCGTCAATGCTATTATCTGTAGAAAAAACGGGTCATGGGCCATGACCCAGATACAAGTAAATAAATAGTAACACAATTCTGCCAATCCACAATTCTGACATAATTATATGGGAGTCAACAGTACCGTTTTACCGAGAATGTTCAATATATTCATAAGCATTCGTTTCCAAAGCAAGACGCCATGCTCAGGAGAAAATTGCTTCAAACCACTTACTGCGCTTTATTTTACCAGAACTGCTTCCGCCTTTTCGAAGAATGGAAGTAGTACATGAGAAATGTACGCATATACGCCACAGTGAATTCCTCACAGCTGACTGCACAGGAAAATGCAATCTTTACCTAAATGGCTGAACAAAAGGTCACGCGATAAACAGCGAACAATGATATGTTTCCACAGGACCTGTTGCGTGATAATAGTTACGCTTGACGTTCAAGTAGCTGCAACGGGTACGCAGCAAAAACCGGCCTTCGTTCTCAACAACATGCATCAGCGACAATATCTTGCGTGATAAAATGAATGAAGCTGCTATGATTGGAATGGAAGGCTAAATAACCACCGCGTAATTAAAGCCTGGCTTCTTCATATGGTGGCAGCAGTATAAACTATTTATACAGACCTTGGTATACAAATGACGCCAACACCACATTCGTACGTCCCTGAGGGAAGATATTAGTATTTTCAAACTGCTATACATTCATGCAAATTTGAACTATAGCAATGGGCAGCTCTCCTGAAAGCAAAGAGGAGAAGCCAAATAATTCAAATGCATTCATCCATTCTTATCATCATGCTCAAGCTATTCCGATTTTAACGAGATGCATATGTTTTTCGCAACGCATCTAATTAAATTTGCCCTAATGTTTATGTTTTGTCACGCCATATATTTGGTTTGCCTGCTATACTGATTACTGAAGGAATGTGAAGCTAACCAATGGGGTCAGGGTCAACATTTAGCCAACAAATGGCACTGAATGTAAAAAGCTGAAGCTGCCGCTGTCCGCCGGGAGTAATGTGTGACGTCACAGGAGGCAGCCTGTGGCATCTATGCCGGTCATGACAGTTTTGATTTTACCCGCTGGGTGGACGTTTGGGAGAGCGTGTATTACGATAAATGTGTCACCCATGAAAGTGTTGTATGTAAAAATATATATTTTCATTCAAAAATGTAAAAATAAAATCCATCTGTTAAAAGCGAAATTGCTGATAATAAAACAAGAATACATCGCAAGTTTGCCTCGTGCAGAGTTTCTCTTCATAATAAACACTCTCAAAATATCTTTAGTGCTGCTAATAGTAATTTCACCAAAATGAGACGCTTTCAACCGCTTTCGATGGCCAAACATACGTCACGTGCAGTGGCCAAACATACGGCACGTGCAGTGGCCAAACATACGACACGTGCAGTGGCCAAACATACGGCACGTGCAGTGGCCAAACATACGTCACGTGCAGTGGCCAAGCATACGGCACGTGCAGTGGCCAAACATACGACACGTGCAGTGGCCAAACATACGTCACGTGCAGTGGCCAAACATACGTCACGTGCAGTGGCCAAACATACGTCACGTGCAGAGGCCGCGCACGGATGCAATGGTCTACAAGACACGCTACTTCTAACATAAAAAAACATTTTGTTTGGCTTATAGGAATATACAAACTGGTTTGATAGCATTCCAAGGAACATTGGTCATACAGAACCGGTGAACCATGGTCCATGGATTGGTCTTTAAAACACTATTGGTGTTTTAAAGATGAGTGTTTTTTCCATAATTTTCTCCGAAAATGCTTGACGTTTGTATTCTGGCCAACGTTATATATTGGCCAACGTTATAAATTGATGTAAGCATGTATTGAATAAGTCATGGCTTTGCGTCTGTTCATTCCTTGTCATTAGCAAAACACAAGGAGAGGTGCTAGAATAAAAATAAAACGCTGAGGCGCAGCAGGGAACGAAATGTAGTGAGCGTTATAATATCGTAAGTGTAACGCAAAGTTCGCAGACAACTGACGCTATACGTACCAGCGACTGACATCCAGATCGCCGCCGAATGGATTGGTCCATCATGATTGGTGATCAGAATAGGAGACAACATTTCACTTTTCATGCCAGTCCGTTCCATTAGATCTAAGCTCTGTTCCAAACCGCTCCATGTCCCCTCGTTAACCCGCGCCGTGCGGAGGGGGGGGGGGGGGGGGAGGGGGCAGTTGGATGCCACTCACTCCCCCGGGGTCTTCATTCTGATCTCTAATCACGATACAGTAAGTTTGTTTGAGATCCCGTCAGGTATGTAGTTGGATGATGGATGTAATTCTTATTTCTAATCACGATATACAGTAGGTTTGTTTGAGATCCCGTCAGGTATGCAGTTGGATGATGGGTGTAATTCTGATCTCTAATCACGATATACTGTAAGTTTGATTGAGATTCCGTCAGGTATGTAGTGTAGTGTTGGATGATGGGTGTAAGCTCAGACTCCAGTCTCTACACTGCTAACTCATTTCGACAAGAATTCGTTTTTTAACCACTAGCGTTTGTCAAAAATACAAATATTTGGGATGTCAGAAGACGAGTTCCTCGTCACAACTCGTCGAATCAACAAGTCAAACGCTATCTTTAATACCAATACCTAGTTTTGCATTAGTAATATTGACAAAGAACGGGGAGCCCATTGTAAAAATGGCACGGATCTGCTCCGTATGTGCATAACATGTGTAACATGTGTATGTGTAAGCCACACGTTTGTTGGCAGAGTCAGCGACACGTTCGTTAAACTTGTGGTGGAAGCACAATTACGTGGAAGTCGCACGTTGTTCATAACAAGCACAAGCATGTGCCGCGTTAAGCTTCATGCGATAATCTCGTTCACCATTTTGATGACGCGATTTTCTAAGACGTATAGTTATCTGTCATTAACAATTATGCAAATGGTCTCACTGATAAGTTGCTGTTATATTTCTATTTTTTTTATCTCGTAAGCATGTTGGTTGTTTAGTTGATTTTTGTTTAGCGTATTGTTTTTGCTCTCTGTGTGGTTAACAAGAAAGTATCTCGGTAAGGATCCTTCGCGAATGCTATTGCCGGCATGCGGCTCAGTATAGGGCACGCCGGTCGGTCTTGATGGTGCTGGCGTTGGGCGAACTGTGCGCGTGTTGTCTTGTTTTAAGTTACTTGTTTTTCCTTGGATATATATCTCGCATCAAGATGTGCATTTCGCTGGTTGATTGAGTTGAGGTGAACAGAAATCAAGATGAGGGATAGGTATAGTGACATTGAGGTATGCGTTCTCTAAGGCCCAATTCCCGGTGCATTTCAGCAGACTGGGAAGATGGTAAGCGTTCAACTTCTTGTGTTGATAGTGTTATCGGGTGTTTTCATATATGCCAATATGTGCATATATTATGATGTGGAAAGTTGATGAATCGTGAGTCATATTTCCTGTATAGATATGGTCTTGACGTCAGTCTGGACCGAGGCTCCCGGGTCATAGGTATGTTAAAAAGGTGCCTTGTATCGTTTGAGGCTGGGGTCATCGTTTTGTTTTGAAGATTATTGAAGCATCTTTTTGTGTTTGTGTTCACGTCAGATGACGTTTGTTTCGCACGTCACAGGACGTTTGCGTCGCGTCGGAGGATACGCAGTACGCATGTCGCATGTTACACACCAGGGTTGTGACTTATGCTGGTTTTCAAATATGCTTCAAAGAGTTGTCATGTTTTAGCACTGGGAGCTGCAAACAGTCTACGAACACCTCCTGCGTAAAACTAAGATTACAAGGAAGGCTCCAGTAGCATAATTCGGGTCAGTGCCTGGTAACCTACATACAATTACAGGTCTGCACCGGGTAAGCACTGCTTTGATTACTAACGTTTGCCTTGTTTCGACACAACGATGACAAAGATCAGCCTTGTTAGACACATACAGGTACGTGGTTATATCTGGTAATGGCATAATCACAACATGGTAGACGTTCGTAGACATTACGATGACAAAGTGGTCCTTCGTAGTTCGTTCAACCAACTACGAGTGAATAGGTTGTAAGAAGATACAAACGACTCGTGATATTAACGACTCAAAACCTTGTTTTCAAACAAGGCAAAGGGTATGCGGATTTACGCTAAACTTGTATGCTTGTAAAAGGTACAAGCGCTTGTTGAAATGAGTTTACAGTGTATTGACTAGGCGTTCAGTCGTCTCTATTGACTGGGCGTCCAGTCGTCTCTATTGACTGGGCGTCCAGTCGCCTCTATTGACTGGGCGTTCAGTCGCCTCTATTGACTGGGCGTTCAGTCGCCTCTATTGACTGGGCGTCCAGTCGTCTCTATTGACTGGGCGTCCAGTCGCCTCTATTGACTGGGCGTTCAGTCGCCTCTATTGACTGGGCGTTCAGTCGCCTCTATTGACTGGGCGTTCAGTCGCCGGTGGTGGCTGGTTTCGTGTTGAATTACATCGCCGTTTTTTTATAAGTTTACTGGAATATTTTCGTTTAAATTCAATATAAATGCATCCTTGATTGTATTTCCCAACATTTGGAAGTCTAGTTTTGAATGCGCGGGTTGAATTAACAAAATGTTCAGCCCATTCCACCGCTCTCAGTTTCGGTCACTCAATTCATACCTTCAATTGACGCACCCACCAGAGGAGATTATGCATTTAAAACGTCCTTGGCAGCAGTCACGCGTATATTCGTGCTGCAACATCGTGACCATGGTATTTTACGGCCGTGTTCTTTGTGGTGTCTGGATCTGTAGTTTCGTGCGCCACTGACCGTTGGCGACTAGACATACCATGTATGGGTGCGTTAACCTTCGAGTGATGAACAGAAATGAGCATTCAGCGGTGATAAAGATATGTTTACTAGAAGTATAGAGAAAGTTAGCTTATTGCATTACCAATGTGTAAATACAAAATACACTGTATACTAAATTGTTCGCAGCATTTACCCATTGATAAGTGCGTGACATTTTAAGTTCGTATATTAGAGTTAGACAGCAATGTTTTCGAGGTTTCACAAGCATTTGACATGATTTGATGGATTATGTTGAGTACGGAATTGATTGAATTGCTCAGCAGGTGGTCACACGTTTTAAAGTTGGCAACTCTAGCTTAAAATTGTAAATAGTGCCACAGCTCTCCCTGTTGCCGAGTGGGACTGACTTGATACGGAGCCGGCTTAAAGTGTCTGCTTCGCTCGGCCTGGCTTAGGCGCTGTGTTCGCTGGGCCTGGCTTAGGCGGGGCGTGGCCCGCCAGTGCGCAAGGTGTCCGGTCGACTATTGGGGATCATTCTGGAACTCCAGGGTGTGGTTTTAGCGAGGTCATCACGAGGAAAGTTGACCGCAGAAATTCCGATGGGTTTGTGTGAAGCTCATCAGTTTCGATGGATGCCACAGTACTAACCGGTGATTATTTGAGATTTTATGAGTTTACAACCAACTGTTAAGCGCGCTATTCATGTTAATTCTGACCTGTTCACAATACAATCAATATATTGCACTCGGCTTTATCATCATGTCATCATCTCCACCCTCCACAGGATACATCCCATATAGTTGGTAGGCATTGCAAACAAATTCGTTCAACCCTCTGCTGGTAACTAATCTGTCTCCACCACCGTTGCCAGTCACGAGAAATTCTAGCTAGTGTTTGGTCACGTTTTAGGATTGGCCTGAGAGATGACACGCGGGTAGATACTACACGACGCGAGTGTTTAGTATGGGAAACTGGCACAATGTTTGCTATGTGTGACATTCCAGATAATTTATACCGGTAAAAAGACTCTGGGGAAAAGACTCGTCCACGATTCAACAAAACCTGTTTGAAAATAATGACCGATTCATAGGTTTCAGCCGGCGACAAAAGCAGACCGTTGTTCAGATGAGGCTATGTTCATTTCCCAATGATTTCAGAAGTTATCCATTCCAATGTGTCACTTTTACAAGTTGCTTTCGTCCAACGATTTGAATACTGGGGCTTTAGGCGAAATAATTTTAGAACACAAAATGATTGGGATACATATATTTGATTGACAATCATATTCAATCTAGCCAAACCATTTTGATTAGATCTGAGGACAGTTTTACCACACAAAAACTGACGTCGGCGATTTTTTTTTCGGACGAAAACCTGACGGCAAGTTTCACCAACGCACGAGAAAAATAATCGCTCACCTAAAAAATAAACTGACAGATTTACTGTAATTTACTGACGGCGAGTTTCACCAACAGCCAATGCGGCAAAAACGGTGGGCATAATTGCGCCATTATTTGTAGCAAAACGAATGAAAAAATAAACAGCGACCCGGGGTCAGTTTTTCCAGGATAACTAGACAACAGTTTTCTTATTTCAATTTACATTGCCGTTGGTCGTCATTGGAAATTGGTTTCAACTCGTCAAGGCATTAACATTAGTGGAGGAGGATATAACTTTGTATTTCTTCCACACAACAAATCGGTAAGTAACTGCAATTATCCTTTTCGCTTTTCCTCATCATTGACAGGCAATGATTAGTTTGAGGTCATGATGAATGAAATGCATACTTTTATTCTTCACTTATTGTATTTGCCTACATCGTGCAATATTTTGTTTGGTAGAATAAGCTTGTTGACAAGAGGCCTGATCAAAACATTTTAGCTTCATATTTTTTGGGAGATAAACTCCTCAGATCAGCCACTAGCATAATTTTGTTTCGTGTTGTCTTGTGCCCAAGGCTATGCAACTTGTGCCTAACCAAGTGGTTAGTGGAATTGAAACTGACCACAATACTTTCTTGCTAAAAATATAAATACCAGTAAAATTATCATTGGCACATTCCTCCCTTTCACAGAATGGCTGTTCTCATCAGCAACTCCCTTCGGAACTTGTATCTGGAGGAACTTGAACTGAAGACAAAGTGAAAATTTCACTTTGGCTTCAGTTCAAGTTTCTCCATATACAAGTTCCGAAGGGAGTTGCTGATGAGAACAGCCACTCTGTGAAAGGGAGGAATGTGTCAATGATAATTTGACTGGTATTGATATTTTTAGCAAGAAAGTATAGTGGTCAGTTTCAATTCCACTAACCACTTGGATATATATATATATATATATATATATATATATATATATATATATATATATATATATATATATATATATATATATATATATATATATATATATATATATATATTTGTGAATGTAGGGAGCAGGTTTTCTTTGAGACATGTTTCATTAAATATGACAGCATATCCTGGCATTTATCTCCTTTTTAGAGAGGGTCTCAATCTTCCGAATTAGACGCTTGTCATCGTTAGAGAAATTACTAAGAATAGTGCCTATATTACATTGTAACGTTTCGTTGGTGATTCTTCCAACATCATCAGACATAGACACAATTATACACAAAAATAATATGCAAAACATTCGTAAGTCGCGTCGGTTCGAAATATCTTCTACCTTAGACTATACATTATACAGTGCAATCACGGTAAATAGAATACTAGGTAGCGCCGAGTGCCGGCCTTCAACACAGACCCTATGGTGATCACTTTTTTCAGCTGTTTTGTTTAGGCTAAAAAGGTATTTAGACTATGGATATTTGAGTTAGTTTATATTAACGTTCATATGTGAGACTTATATACAAAAAAGAAAGCAATTATAATTTAACTGTCTAATTATAAAAAGAAAAATGCAGGGTAGGGCATCTTCCAAATGACAGCGTTGTAGAAAATCCGAAGGTTTGAACTCAACTTTGAATGCATATCTGAAATTAAAAGAAACTGACGACTGAAAAACACCTATTAGTCTCTGAAATTGAATTTGGGAAATATTCACTATCAGTTCTCCAATGTACAACACACTACAACAACACACTCTCTTTGAACTGCAACCCATGTGATTTCAAAAACTAGAAATAGTCGGGTCGAGATAACTTCACATCTTGATTAAAATTTCAAGAGCTTTTAAATGATACAAAAGTTTATCCATAAATTTTGTCGAAACATAGTTAAATTTGCTCGAAAGCCTTAGGCTCTCGTTTGCAAATACTGGGCTGCATCTCTGAGTTTTGAAGAACCATAAATAGTCGGGTCGTGTAAATGAAAGCATTAAGTAGGTAATTTAAATAGTTTTATTTTGAGACACAAAAATCTTGGAAATTTTTGTTGCGCGCTTCAAAATTATACTTTTAGGCTGTCATATTTCAAAGTTTACTGTATTGGCAAGCAGTGACGTGTTTCTTGAGTACTGCGCACACCGGAACCGTGAAAGTTGACCAATCAGCGACGGGAATTGTCGTTGCTGAATAAGCTGATTGACGCTGATAACACTGCACACGTTTGCAAAACATCGCCAGTGATCATCACTTCCCGAGTCCTCGCGCTGTGTGTTGAGTGTGCGGGTACGTAATTGTGATACAAATGTGCGTTTACGATACATTGTCAAATTTTAACAATGCTACAATGAGCTCATCATTTAACGGGCTTTTAAATGAAGCGAAATTCAGTCAAATAATTTCGAAGCATCAAGCTTATTTGCCTCCCAAAGCCAATGGTGTCATGTGCAAATATATTGACTTCCTTGCATATCCAGTTCAAGTTTGAAAACAAAACAGTGAGATAAAATTTGCAACCAGTATGATAAAAGCAGCAGTTACTCAAATGTTTGATGTACTTTCTCAGCATATCAAACTGGCAGTGATAAAGAAACATCCAAGCATCATGATGATCATATTGATAGTTAACGACTGTAGCCTCAGACACATCAAAACATCAGATGTTTCATGCTATTGAAATGTAGATACCAATGCACTAAAGTGCCAATACTTTATCAGTGTCTTAGTGCATCAGTATTATGTGCACACACTGATAGCATGAAAAAAATGAGATTTGGACATCTTCACCCTATGTCAAAACACTGGTGGCGTATTGGGGTTTTAGGGCGCCACAACTCTTATGCGTCATAGTGTCAACTCTTATGAGTTCATAGTGACTTCATGATGTTAGTAGTGTTTCAGTGTTTAAAGGGAATGTTCACCTTTCTGAAAGTTGTCAAATATACATTGGTTGTAGTAGAAAATATGAAGTAAGTGCTGCTGAAAACCATTGTGATATTTTTCACTCGCAAAGTCACTTAACGTTTACAAATAAAGTTTTTAGATTTGGGCAAATGACATCATTATATACCGCTGCTGATTGGCTGACAAAGTGGGATTGGTTGAAGAAGTGTCTGTTAGCCAATCAGCGGCTGCACCAGCCTGGATTCATTTTGCAAATGGTAAATTAAATTGCTTAAAAACTGTTAAGTTTTGGGGAAAATGACCTGAGTAATTTAGACATTTCAATAACAGCTCCAGATAATGGCTATCTCATTTTAAAACTAATACAAAGGTGAAACATTCCCTTTAAGTGTGTCAGCATCTTCTGCACCACATAGTAGAAGTCTGGCATTTTAAACATCCAACAATTGGACAGTGACAGCCGACAGGGGACAGAAGACAGTGATAGTTGGCAAGACATGTTTTTTATTCAAAATGTTGCATTTCAGACTTTAATGATTTGCACACTATTGTGATGCACTAATTGAATTATTTGTGCTAGCACTGAACATGTTCAAGTTCAGTCAGTCCTTCCATTGTATGCCTGTGTTGTATACAGACGGTACTGCTGAGTCCTAATATTTGCATGCTTGACACAATATTTCTGATTTGTATGCATTGTTTTCGCAGATCTGGTGCATGTCCGAGACCAACACCGACCCGACGCCGGTGGAGGTGAAGACGCGCATCCGGCTGCTGCTGATGGGCGCGTCACCGGCAGTGGCAGCCGGCTCAAGAAGCCAGCCATCGGCCTCCGGCGCCTCTATCGCCATGGAGGAGAAGAATCCTGTGTACCTGAGCGCCAGCGTCCTGAAGTACCTCAGGGACGAGGGGGCGGTTACGGATGATCCGGACGACGACTTGCAGTCCAGCCAGCTCCTGCAAGATGCGCAGACCCACCAAGGACCACCATCTGGTCACCCCGTGGCGGCCAGTCTGGAGTTCGGCTGGGAAGCTCTGGCGTACGTTGCTGGCTTCCTGGCGTACAAGTGTCGCTCCGTGGACAGCAGCCTTGGCACTGTGTCCGGCCAGTGTGCTCCCGGTCAAGCTAGTCCAAGAGCTCTGGGTGGATCGAGCGGCTGAACCGAGGAGCCTGGCTGTGCCGTCACTGCAGTGGCTAGAGCAGGTGGAGGCGTTTGAGTACTCCCGCATCGACCCTCGGGTGGTGCGAAAGTACGCCGTCACACGGACGCACATCCGCCTGAAATGGCTGCAAGGCAGCCTGAGGGAGTGCCGGGTGAATGAGCGCAACGCCAAGCGCATGCGCATATATGCCCGGTCAGCAGTGTGAGGCACCCACCTGCCAAACTGCCTCGCCACCCTGCCGAGGACATGTTCGTTCGCTGGCCGAGGACATGTTCGTTCGCTGGCCGAGGACCTGTTCGAGCTGCTGGCCTGCTACTTCCGGGTGAACTTCACGCCGCCGCCGGACAGCTCGCACGGCGTCACGCGACAGATGCTGGCCGACGCGCTGCACGACTGCCTGGCCGGCACCGGACAGTTCGCAGAGTTCTGCCTGCCGCTGGCGCTGGAGAAGCTCAACTCGGACCTGACGCAGGCCAAGCTGGACGCTGGCGCTGCTGCAACGCTGCTGCGGTGTCTACACTGGTGCCGCACCTGGCGCCGCTGCGGCTGGCGCTGGCCCGGGAGTGTCTGGCGGCGCGACATCCGGAGGTGCAGCCGCGCGCGCTACAGCTGGTGGCGGCTGTGCCGGCGCAGGCCGATCAGTGGACGCGCCCCCTGCTGGCCGAGTGTCTGCACCACGCGGCGCAGCGAGGCGGCGACCGACTGATGGCCGGCGCGGCGCCGCTGCTGGTGGTGCTCTGCGCCGGCGGCCGGGAGCTGGTGCTGGGTGAGGCGGTGCCGGCCCTACTTGGCCAGCTGGAGGCCGGCGCGGAGACTCGGCCGCCGAGCGGCTGGAGACGCTGAGCGCGCATGGCCGGCTGCTGGCGGACGGCGGCGCGGACGAGTCGCCGGCTGTGGAGCCGCTGCGGCCGCGGCTGGCTGCCGTGCTGCTGGCCGAGGTGGCCGGCGGAGACCGGCCTCTGCAAACGGCCGCGCTCTCCGTGCTCAGCTCCTGCCCCTGGCTGGTGGGCGAGGCGGAGGCGGACCACTGGCGGAGCACCTGGCCGGTCTGGACACGACTGAGGACGCCGCGGTCCGGGCGGCGGCGCTCACCTGTATCGGGGCCGCCACCGACCAGCACACCAATGCCGTGGTGACGGCTCTGGTGCAGCCGCTGCTGACCCAGCTCAACAGAGGTGCGGTGTCGCCGGAGAACTAGGCTGAGCGGTAGCTGGCGGCGGTGGCGGCCGGCGTGACCGGGCTGGAGGCGGCGCGCGCCACCCTGCCACTGGTGCGGCAGGTGCGCGTCAGCCGCGAGGAGGCCACCGCCACCGAGCGCGTGCTGGCCACGGTGACTGACATCGTGGAGCGGACGTCTTCTTTCTTAACGGAGACGGCGATCACGTGCTGAGCACGCTGGCTGAGCGGTGGCACGGCGTGCCGCTCTCCCACGCGGCGCCGTGGCAGCACACGCAGCTGACGGCGCTGCTGGCCGCCGCCCGGCCCAGCGTGACTGTGCCGCAGCAAGACATCGTCACCGTGATGCTCGCCAAGCTGGCGCTGAAGAAGCGGCGCCCGCTGACGGTGGCGCGCGCTGCCAAGGCGCTGGCCGTTGTGTTCAATAAGCAGCCCGATGCCAAGACCGACCATCTGCTCAAGAGGCTCACCAAGCCAATGCCAAGATACAAGATAATACCAAGATGGTCCACCGTGCGGCGGCCAGAGCCGCGCGAGCGCGCGCCACCGCAAGCTCGCCCCAATGCTGGTACCGTGCTTATGGGATCGCGCGTTCCGCCATCGGTGTCCGGCCGTCACCAGGCCGCGGCGGCGGCGGCCCGGTGTAGCACATGCGGAGCGACAGCGTGATGATGGCCCTGGCAGCCACCGCCACTAGCATTGTGTCGTCTACAAGACACACAGTCTATCGCCAATAACCCGAGCATTTGAGGTGCCCAAAAAATCCAAAGCGTAGTATGCGACATGTAGTTTGTCTTTGCGCAATAATAGATTGTGTGCTGCAGATAGTGGTGAGGTATGCTGTCTGAAAAAGATTGACATATCCGGTGATTTATCAAACTTGAATTTTACTTGTCGTGAGCGCATTGCTGGAGACGAGATGTTTGAGCTTGTATTTGTGCTGGCACGCATCATGTGCTTGTATTGTTATGTAGCAATCGACTCGATGTTTCCACGTGTATTTATGCTTCGTAAAAGCTGCTGATGTATTTGTCACTCACGGTTCCAACGTCTGAATAGCGGCGACTTATCACCGATATCGGTCATTCGTTTCGTTTCGTTTGGTTGATATTCGTTTGCGTCATTTGTGTGGGTATGCGCATATGCGTATGTTTTATTAGGATATAAGTGATTATTAGGATAGGTGGCAAATTAAATAGGTGACAAATAGTTGAAATAGGCGATGATGCGGCATGTAAATGCTTGATATGTAGTAGGCATGTTACTGTTACCATATGCCAGTATAAGATAGTATGTTCTGATTATGTTCCTACTTCCTATGCTGGTTATTTATTGTCCCTTTTCTTTACTGGCGTGCGTATCTTTGGCAAAACAAAATATGATGTCGATGATCTCTCGCCGACGCATGATGGAAATATACGGCAACGGCGAAATTATCTGGATTCTTTGCACCATTCCCAGACGGTAGAAACTTCTGCAGGAAAAGCAGGACCTTTCTAACCGGGAAGTGACACGCTAACTGGTTGCATCAGCGAAGGCCAAACTAAAGTATGTGCTTGGAGAGAAATGAGAATATTGCAAAAGGTGTAATCTAATTATGAAGACTGTTCGGAGACTGCGGGTGGAATAGGACTTTCGTCGCAGTAATACGGGCCCATTCAGATGTCAAACTTAAACAAAATGGTAGGTACAGTGGCTGGACATTCCACTGTGGCATTCCTGCTTTGATATGTATTGCAACGAAAGTATCAAAATAATTTCGTAAAAGGTAAAAGGGACTAAATATGAATAGAGACTACAGACTCGAAAGCAAGGACGGTTTCATATAATCCGTGCGTGCATACTCATGAGCATGACTCATGAGTATGACATGACTCATGAGTATGACGTGACTCATGAGTATGACATGACTCATGAGTATGACATGACTCATGAGTATGACATGACTCATGAGTATGACATGACTCATGAGTATGACATGATTCATGAGTATGACATGACTCATGAGTATGACATGACTCATGAGTATGACATGACTCATGAGTATGACATGACTCATGAGTATGACATGACTCATGAGTATGACATGACTCATGAGTATGACATGACTCATGAGTATGACATGACTCATGAGATAAATAAATACTATATAATAAATAGTATTTATTTTGGTAAGAAGTTATTTGCACTTGTTGACTTTTTTGCACAGAAAGAAATGCTAGCACAAGCCAAAAAAAATAATTTAACAACATAGTTTGAATAATGCTTCTTTAGCTATTATAATCAACAATAGTACTCAGGTCGTTAAATACCGCCACTCGGTGGCCTGGGTGTCCACTAAATTTGCAGCTCTACTGCGGCGGCGCGCTCAATCCGATAAATAGTTTAACCGTACAACAGCTGATTGGAATTTGCGCGTGACGTCAGAGGTTGGCGCCCCCGTGAGTGCAATTAAGTCATTTCGGCGCACAACTAAATTATACAAACACACACACATACACAAGCAATGTTCAAGAAGGCACCTCCAATAATGTTGAACATTGAAATTATTATACTCTTGGTGCCAGAGGCTGGCCGTCACATAGCCAGAGTGTACCCCGCATGTTCATCTGACGGTTAATCATTGGATCTCTATCCCGGATATAAACTGCTTCTAATACTTTCAACTTGGTTTTGTGAGAGCATCTGGCCAGTATGGTGGTGTTTTCTACGATCTCAGTTCTTGTGAGTGCTCGCTCATGTGCAGATTCCACATGCTGCTTCGGTGCGCCATTCTGCAGGTGCATCGTCATACGTCTTGATAGTGTTGTCGTTGTATAGCCGATGTACGAGGTGTTTAGACGGTGCGCGCAGTCACTGATGGGGCATTTGAACTCGTACACCACGTTAGTCGCCTTGAGCAGGGAGTTGTCTCTGGACAGATTATTTTTCATGATAAGTCCTGATACCTTAGGACTCTTGTAGTACACTGTTAACTTGATGTTGTGTTCAGGGTTTGAAGGGATGCAGTTTCGTTGAACTATGCCACGGATAGATTTCTCGTCTGACTTATAAGCAGTGGACATCCTATTCTGATAGTATATGCGTAAGTCAGTACTCCCTGCTTCTTGACGTACAGTAGGTGAATGGAAATGTGTATAGAGCTGCCGTCGGATCTGGATATCAATGTCGGTGAGACTATAGTTGTTACTAGTAAGGAGGCTCCTGATTCTGTTCAGCTCCTGGTGTATAAGTGGCCATGTGCTACAATGTTTCAACGCCCTGTGTATGTATGAACGTATGACACTCTCTTTGTACCTGTCCGGGCTCTCACTAAGTCCATTAAGGCAGTTGCCGGTATCTGTAGGTTTTCGGTAGACGGAGATAACATATTTACCACTGGAGACATCGACTGTTACATCTAGAAACGATATTTTGTTGTTGACTGATGACTCTACGTTAAATTTCAGCACAGATGTCTCTTCAAGTTTATATTTCAGACAGAGAAGCTGTTGTTCGCTTTGGGTGTCTATGAAGATATCATCGATGTATCGACAGTACGTGAAGGGCTTGACGTCCATCTTAGCTATAGCAAGGCACTCAATGTGTGCCATATAGGCCTCCGCGAATAGCACACCGAGCGGCGACCCCATGGCCACCCCATCCACCTGGCGGTACAAGTTACCCTCGGGGCATCGGAATGGAGTGTCTTTAGTACAACTTTGGAGTAGTATCCAGAGCGCTGTTTTGGGGATCCGTGGTGCTGGAATTGAGTCATGATCATACACATATCCAAGTATTATGTTGATAGTTTCATCGACCGGAACGTTAGTGAAAAGTGATGAAGCGTCAAGGGAGGCTAAGATACCTTTTCTCTCCCGGACTTTTAACACTTCCAGGAATTCATCTGATGACTTTAGTGAATGAGTCTTTGGTATGTACGGCGATATGAGCGCGTTTAACTGCTTTGCTGTTTCATATGCTGGGGTGGGAATCTGAGAGAT
>JAXIVJ010006492.1:0-66535 GCA_036785665.1 Chirona hameri
GGCCGCCGCCGGGATACCTGTGTGGAGGTGGATGGGTACTGGTGACGGGGGGGGGGGGGGGGTGGGGTACACCACGTGACCGGTGTCCCTGTACCTGGGCCGTTGGCGGGATACCTGTGTGGAGGTGGATGGGTACTGGTAACGGGGGGGGGGGTACACCACGTGACCAGTGTCCCTGTACCTGGGCCGCCGGCGGGATACCTGTGGGGAGGTGGAGGGGTACTGGTAACGGGGGGGGGGGGGGGGGGGTACACCACGTGACCAGTGTCCCTGTACCTGGGCCGTCGGCGGGATACCTATGTGGAGGTGGATGGGTACTGGTAACGGGGGGTACAACCACGTGACCAGTGTCCCTGCACCTGTGCCGTTGGCGGGATACCTGTGTGGAGGTGGATGGGTACTGGTAACGGGGGAGGGGGGGTACACCACGTGACCAGTGTCCCTGTACCTGGGCCGCCGCCGGGATACCTGTGTGGAGGTGGATGGGTACTGGTAACGGGGGAGGGGGGGGGGGGGTACGCCACGTGACCAGTGTCCCTGCACCTGGGCCGCCGCCGGGATACCTGTGTGGAGGTGGATGGGTACTGGTAACGGGGGAGGGGGGGTACGCCACGTGACCAGTGTCCCTGCACCTGGGCCGCCGCCGGGATACCTGTGTGGAGGTGGATGGGTACTGGTAACGGGGGAGGGGGGGGGGGGGGGGGGGGGGTACGCCACGTGACCAGTGTCCCTGCACCTGGGCCGCCGCCGGGATACCTATGTGGAGGTGGAGGGGTACTGGTGACGGGAGGGGTACACCACGTGACCGGTGTCCCTGTACCTGGGCCGCCGCCGGGATACTTGTGGGGAGGTAGAGGGGTACTGGTAACGGGGGGGTACACCACGTGACCAGTGACCCTGCACCTGGGCCGCCGCCGGGATACCTGTGTGGAGGTGGATGGGTACTGGTGACGGGGGGGGGGGGGGGGGTACGCCACGTCAGAGGCGGAACTTTTTGTTTTTCGTTGGGGTTGTACTAGAGTCGGCGACCGGGGGGAGGGGAGGGGGGTGAAGTAAAAGCGACTCAAGAAACCAAACGAAAAATGTGCAAAATTGTAAATAGTTAAACACCATAGAATTAACATAGGTTTTATTATCTGTTTGATTTTAACAAACAGTTTACAGATGACTGAGTGAAACGTGAGCTATACATGAACTATCCCAACTTTCCAACATCCAATTATCACTCCGTTACTGATTGGCTATACGGAAAGACCGCTGTGCATTCTGCACGTACACACCATACAGTAACTGGATGCCCGGATCAACAGCAACGAAATGAGAGAAAGAATCGCGCGCACGACAATCTGAAGCTCACTTATCATGGAAGCATCAGCGCCAGCTTCACCATAGAGAGTAAATCAACAATCAGCACAATACACATGGCTACATGCAAGTACCTAAATAAATATACATGGCTACATGCAAGTACCTAAATAGTGTTTCTAAGTAATTTTGGGATAATATGTTGTATTGTTGAATTTTAAATGCTATTTTATGGCAAACGTGACCAACATTTTAAAGTTTGTCCTTTGTGCTCATATGTATTATGTGTTGTGTTACGAGCGAGCGCGAGGCGCTCGCTCGTCCTTCCGTGGTGTAAAGGAAAAATCTTAATATGAGCGGCCCGGCCCGATCCAGCCCGACCCGACCTCGCCCCTAGCGACGCTTTTGAGAAGCTCATATCTCTGCAACCGCACATCCAATTAACAAGCGGTCTTCTTTGCTGAGCATCCCCATTCAACTTACCATGTTTGAGACCAGTGCCGACTCACTTTGGTGACTACTGACTACCACTGTGGGTGGCGCGTGCCGCGTGAGGGGTGTTGGAAATTGTTTTCTCGCAAAAACTCGGCAACGGCTGGGCAGAATTTATGAAATTTGGTTTGTGGTTAGAGACCCCTCAGCCACCACTTTCCCACAAGTCAGGGGTGAGGTGCGTCTGCACGTGCGCACGTGCACACCCCTATTCTATATCTATATCTCTATTCTATTATACATCTCAGGAACGGCTGAGCCGATTGTGTTCAAATTTAGTGTGTGGGTTGGGGGCCTCTCAGCCGCCACTTTCCCACAAGTCAGGGGTGGGGTGCCTCTGCACGTGCGCACGTGCACAACCCTATCATATATCTCAGGAACGGCTGAGCCTTGTTTGTGTTCGAAATTAGTGTGTTGTTAGGGACCTCTCAGCCGCCGCCTTCCCACAAGTCAGGGGTGGGGTGCCTCTGCACGTGCACACTGCACACCCCTATTATATATCTCAGGAACGCCTGAGCCGATTGTGTTTAAAATTTGGTGTGTGGTTAGGGACCTCTCAGCCGCCACTTTTCCACAAGTCAGGGGTGGGGTGCCGCTGTACGTGCGCACGTGCAACTTTTTTGTATTTCAGAAAATACTTGCCCGATCGAGTTGAAATTCACCATACATTTCCTTCGCGCTCGCTCGTTCATCGCCAACTACGGCGCCTTACTGGTATGCAAATGGCGTGAGGTCAAATACAACTTCTATCATCCCTATTATATCATTAGACTCTCCAACAAATCATTTAAGCCCATCTTAGGGTACATACAATATACTTAATACTTATACATATACACGCAATCTCTGCGTTCCATAACAATGTCAAGCCAAGGAGCGCATAACAATAAAATCTTAGCATGTTTGACCTCAATTGACCTTAAAAGCTAATACGAAAATGATGAAATGCTAATGACCCCCCTCCAGTACGTGTCATTTTCAGAGGCCCTCCAGGGCCTCTGAAAACGACATAGCGGCTCTGGCTACAGACCAATTAGCCTATTAAGTTGCATGTCAAAAATATTTGAAAAAATCATCTTCAAACGTATTTACGATCACATTACGGAACACAACTTACTGACGGAACGACAGAGCTGCTATCGACCGGGACACGGGACTCAATTACAACTATTATACTTGACACATACCCTATACGAAAATCTTGACAAAGGAAATGACCAGAACATTATCTATTCTAAAAGATGGCGACCCGTGGTGGAGGTTGTGCTACCGATCGCTCCGTTTCTAGCCTTACTGGGCTGGAACGAGGCTGAGTTGCGGTTTGGAAGTGAGCAGAGACCTTTTAAAGTGCTGCTCTATCACTTGGTAATATTTATAGCTCTGTACGCACCCGACATTGTAGTCGGTGATGTGGATGAGGGTGTACCCGCGAGTGACCTCGCCCGAGAGTCACGTCGGCCTCGCCCACGGTATGACGTCATCCACATCGGATTCGAACGCTGATTGGTGGAGCGAGCGCAAACGTAGTCTGAGTGACGTAGCCGCCTCACCGGGATGGCTGACCCGACCCGCCTGACCTTGGTGCGGCCGGGGCAGGCGTCCGCAGCGCCACCTGTTGCCGGAGGAATGAACCGGAGCCTGGCGGGTTGGCGGCCGCTGTTCGCGGTGGCGCTATTCTCCGCGCTTCTACTGTTCGTGGGCTCACGAGACATCGTCGCTGCGCAGCATCGCCGACCCACGATCTCCAGCATGGGAGTTCGAATGCGGTACTTCCGTACCAGGATAGCCTACTACTCCAACTCCGTGGCGTCTTTCCGGGCCGGGCGCTTCTCGGCCGTCAACCTTCTGTTCCTGGCGGGGGATATCGAGCTCAACCCTGGGCCCGGAGCGCCATCTACAACTACAGCGGCTGCGCCACCTCTCCGGGAGCTTACCATCCACCATACGAATGTCCGTAGCCTAAAGAAACAGCTCGGAAGTCTCCGTGCATACGCTCCCGTGTTGGAAAGGAACGACGTGTTCAGCTTCTCAGAGACCTGGCTGAACGACACGGTAGCTGACTCAGAGCTGGAGCTAGGATTCAGCGAGCACACATGGTTTCGCCGTGACCGCGCTAGGCTGGGCGGCGGCGTCGTCTGCGCCGTCCGCTCCTCCCTGCTGCCGCCGCGACTGCCGGACCCGCCTGACATCGAGGTGATACTGGTCCGCTGCAGCGGGCTGCCATCACGATCGCCGTCTGCTACCGCCCGCCTGATGACGACCCCGCCCTGGAGAGGATAGCGGCGCCCCTGTCGGCTCTTCAGCCGGGAGACGGCAGGCTGGTTGTCGTCGGCGACTTCAACCTGCCAGAGGTTGGATGGACGGCGGCTCCCGGCGGGGCGACGCCGACCCTGACTAAGACGTCTGGACGAGCGGTGCGGTTTTTAGACGCCGTTGATGTGCTTGGCCTGAAACAGTGGGTGAGCGATCCGACTAGAGGTTCCAATATTTTAGATTTAGCATTTTCTCGTATTGCCCCGATGTATGTGATAGTTCAGGATAGTCATTTTAACACTGATCATAAAGAGCTGTTAGGAACCCTTCGCCTACCATTGACTCGCCCCCAGTCGTCACGCGCCGCACTGCTTTCAATTATAAACGTGCAGATTTTGAGGGAATGCGCCGTAGTCTCGCCCTGATCCCGTGGTCGGTTTTGGATGATGTGAGTGTTGATGAGGCCGTAGACATGTTCTATGACTTGTTGGACTCCGCGATCGCCGATCACATACCGACAGTGGTGCTGCGACGCAGAGTACCGCCTTGGTTCGATCGGACGGTGCGTGCCGCACTTCGACTGAAAGAGGCGGCCTTCCGACGCCTGAAGCGCAATCCTGGGCACGCGAGTGAGACGGACTTTGCTGACCGTAGAAGGGAATTTAAGCACATCGCTAACGCGAAGTATTCTGAATATTTAGTGAAACTTACAGATGATTTTAAGACTAACCCCAAACGATGCTGGTCATTTTTAAAGTGTGTTACTAAGAAGGCGTCCGTCTCACCTGTTTTGATCGATTCGAACGGCAGCCATGTGACCGGTGACTACGAACGAGCCACTGTACTTAATGAAGCTTTCGCTTCAAAGTTTACCGATCCGAGAGTGCGAACATTTCCGGACGCTCCAGAATATCATGTACTCGATAGCCTTGATGAATTTACTGTGACTGATAGTGCCGTCCTAAGCGCCCTCAAGTCTGTAGCGCCCAACAAGGCATGCGGCGCTGATAACATCAGCGCAAGGATTATCTCTGAGTGTGCGGATGAGCTCGTTGTGCCGATGACCAAAATTTGTAACCTTTCTGTGAGAGGTGGTGTATTTCCGGAGAGGTGGAAGCAGGCGAACATTATCCCGTTGTTCAAGAAGGGTGACAAAAAAGTACCGGGTAATTACCGGTCAGTGTCCCTGCTCCCCCTCTTTGGAAAGATCCTCGAACGCGTCGTATATGACCAGTTATCTAATCATGTAAAACGGTTTTATGTGAGCAGCAGCATGGCTTCATTCCAAAACGCTCATGTATCTCGAATCTTGCGGTGTACTTGCATTCTGCGTGGGGGGCCATATCTGGCGGGTACCAGACGGACGCTATTTATACTGACTACTCGGCCGCCTTTCAAAGTGTCAATCATGCGCTTGTTGTTCACAAACTCATAAATTCTTACAATTTGCAAGGAAATGCTCAAAAATGGTTCGTCTCGTACCTGTCGGGTAGGCGTCAGAGGGTCGTCGTCAATGGGAAGACATCCGAGTGGAAACCGGTCCTCTCAGTGTTCCGGAAGGGTCCATTCTGGCCCCTTTGGTCTTCTCGTTGTTTATAAACGATTTGCCATCCGTTATCAACTCCGGCTGTCTGCTTTACGCAGACGACGTTAAACTTTATCGCAAAATTGAGTCCCCTGCTGACGGACTTCGGCTTCAGGAGGACCTGGACCGGCTGATTGCCTGGTCTGTCAGCTGGGGACTCACCCTAAATCCCAGTAAATGCAAGTCGTTTACGATGACCCTCAGACGCGCACCTGTCCAGACAGATTACTTCATTGATAACACAGAGTTAGAGCGAGTGTCACAGATACGTGATCTGGGAGTCATGATAGATTCAAAGCTGACCTTTGCGGCCCATGTGAACTGTACGGTACGCAAGGGCAACCGAGCACTTGGGCTCTTGATTCGGTCGTTCCAACATGTGGGACGAGATAAATTTAGGCAAAGTGCCCTTATGGCTGCTTACTATGCCAATGTGCGCTCAGTTTTAGAGTACGGCAGCGTAATCTGGACAGGTGCGGCCAAGGCCCACACTGAGCGGGTCGATCGGGTACAGCACAAATTCCTCATGTGGCTTCAAGCACACCATCATGCTGGCTTTTCTTCTCTTTCGTACCGAGATCTTTTGCAATATTTCAAAGTCACCTCTCTGGCTTCTCGGAGAATCCAGCATGATATTCTGTTTGCTCGCAGCGTCTTTGACAACAGACTGGACTCAGGAACTCTCTTGTTCAATTTGCCTTTGAGAGTGCCTGCCCGATCGACCCGCTCGCGAACCCTGCTCGCGGTGCCCCATGCACGAGTGAGCACTGTACAAAGTGGACTGTTTGTCAGGATTCCGAAAATAGTTAACACCTTCTTAAATAGTGATATTGTGGATGCAGATATGTTCGGAGGCAACTTTTACAGTTTAAAAACAGTGTCCTCAAGTATGTGGCGTCGCTTTAAACTTATACGATTGCTGGTGCTTTTTTGTATTTATTTATACATTTATGATGTGTTTATGTTTTACTATGTATTTAGTAGTTTACCATCGTGTTTGATCTCTCACGACTTCGCCTGTTATTGGAGACTTCGCCTGTTTGATCTCTCACGATCGCTCTGTTGGCGATCAATAAAATAAATAAATAAATAAATAAATAAATCTATTTGGACATAAGTCGATATTTTGAAAAGATAGAGGATTATTGTACAAATGTGATAGCGAATTTGGGCTAACTAGCATCCTGCCCTGGCTCAACTCCTACTTGACAGACAGACAACAACGTGTGGTCATCAACGATGTCAAATCTTCACTGCAACCCCTGAACGCGGGATGTCCACAGGGATCGGTCCTGGGCCCCCTTCTAGCTCTAGTATATCTGAACGACTTATCGACAAAAACAAAAAATGAAATGCTATTTTTCGCCGACGACGCATGTCTTCTCTCACATTATATCGCAGGAAACAAAAATGAAATGCAGGAGTCCCTCCAAAAGGACCTTGACAAAATTTACAAGTACGGTGACAACTGGGTTATAACATTTAACTCAAAAAAGACAATACAGCAACACTTTACTAACCGGAAAGAGAAATGCATGCCTCAATTAACATTTGGTGCAACACCCATTCCAGTTGTGACAAAACATAAACAGTTGGGAATCACAATCTCGGAAGATCTAAGATTTCATGACCACATTAATGACATCATTAGGAAAGACAATATAGGTATAAGTCCGCTCTACCCCATTGCTCCCTACCTACCCAGGTCAATATTAAACCAAATCTACATGACTCATGTGATGCCATACTTCGACTACGGAGACGTAATTTACGACGGCTTACTAACAATGGACGACACTTTGCGACTGGAAAGACTGCAGAACAGGGCTGCAAGACTCGTGACTGCGACACTACCCAGAACCTCGACTGACAATCTGAGACGAGAGCTTGAATGGACCTCACTAAAAACAAGGCGCGAAATCCACAGAATGACATTTTTCAATCGGCTGACGTTTGGTGATACCCCGGCCTATATCCAGCGACTACTGCCCTCCGACCGGAACAATCCCGACAAACGGACACTTTGCAACGCCCACCAGAGAACTGAATTTACCTTCAGAACCTGCCTATTCAAAAACCCTTCCCTGCCTAGCACCAGAAAACTAACGAACAAGCTACCTCAAAGCCTCAGAGAGATTATCTCAATTCCTTTCCAAAAAACGACTGAGAGATCACTCAAAAATAGAAAAAACACCTAACTACTATACATTTGGCTCGAAAGCACACAATTCACCTTTAACGCGCATGAGGGTAGGAATGTCTAGCCTTAACTGTTATACTTACCAAATAAAAAAAAAACGAATCTCCCTACTATGACTGTGGTCAAGGCCGAAACAATGAGGACGTAGGGCACTATCTTTTGGCTTGTTCAAAGTATGCATTTCCGAGAGAGATAATGACAGCACAAGTAAATGCAATCATGAAGCTTGAGTTTAATTGCATGAATCGCAAAGGGAAATTGGATATCTTGCTCCATGGTAGGACGTTGAGCCCGGGGGATGACTTCGCGGTAGCACATGCGGTTTACCAATTCATTAATGCAACCAAGCGTTTTGGTACCTAGACCCAACCTACAGCGGTTAATCAGGGCGGAGGGTTTGTGACTGCCAGGTCACGTGACCGGGTGGCCGCTGGGCCCGCTGCCCGGATACAACTGTCACCTCTGCGACCGCCGGCGCCAGTGCTAGTCCGCTACAGTGCAGCGGTGTGCGTGGTGGCGGGCGGCGGCTGCGAGACGTCGGGCGGCACCACACTGACATGCGTATGTAGGCTCGAAAGGTGTCGCGATGTAAGTGCATTATTGCACTTTTACACCAATCGAGGTCATGTACCTGTACATTGAGAATGACTGACTGATGACAAATATATGAGATGAGATGAGGGCGCGTGCTAATAAAATCCCATGCCTCTATATAGTTCTACCTTGTATCTCACATTCCAAAGAACATAGTAATGCGCGTTAGTACCCACTTCCTGCCTTTGCAACGAAGCTATGGATCAAATTACTGATTATCAATCAAACCGGGAATCACTCTCCGGTAAAGGCGGGAGAGCACCTGGACGTCATATGAGTCATATGAGAGCCATCAATACGTCGGTGATTACGTGCGAGCGACTTCGAGCTCGCTCGTCCTTCCGTGAAGTTGGGGGAAAATCGGAATATGAGCGGCCAGGCCCGGCCCGTGGCGACGCTTTTCAGAAGCTCATATCTCTGTAACCGCACGTCCGATTGACAAATGGGCTGCTTTGCTGCGTAGCCTCATCCACCCTATACCGCTGTTTGAGACCAGAGTCGACTCACGTGGGGGACTATCACTGCGCGTGGCGAGTTCCGCGTGAGGGGTGTTGAAAGGTGCCTGCTCGCAAAATAAAACTCCGCAACGGCTGGGCCGATTGTGTGCAAATTGTGTGTGTGGTTAGGGACCCCTCAGCCGCCGCCTTCCCACAAGTCAGGGGTGGGGTGTCCGCACGTGCGCAAGTGCGCACCCCTTTTTGTATCTCAGAAACTACTTGCCCGAACGAGTTGAAATTTGGTGTGGTGTCAGGCAACAGTACTAGGAAAGCAGCACCCTTATGCGTGCGCACTGCGCATACCAACCTCACCATACATTTCCTTCGCGCTCGCTCGTTCATCGCCAACTACGGCGCCATACTGGTTATTATTGTTATGGGCTTCTGACCTCACCCGGTGTGGCAGCTCGGGTTCGAGTCGCTTCGGCGCTCGTTATTTGCCCCTGACTGGGATGGCCTGTGGCCGGTGGCAGCGGTCGCACTCAAGGTCAGGTGACGTCAGAGGGCGTGGCAGACCGTGTCCAGGTATGTTGGGCACGTTCAAGTTTCGCTCCTAAATTCTGCCGGACGCCAGGAATTGCTTGATCGGGTGGTGGGGCCAGGGCCTGCGCAACAAGCTATGCTTAGCGCGGGGTCTGACCAAGGAAATCCATCCATTCAAACACTTTCGGACTAAATTTTTTTTTAAAATTGTTATTGAAAAAATCCTTTTGTGATTTTGCGTACCGTTCGCAGTATCTATTTACTTATGCATTTACTGGCAACGTTGGGGTTGTAATATTCATAATTGGGGTTGTAATTTTTGAGGATGCAGTTGTAGCTACAACCCCGAAAGTATATAAAGTTCCACCCATGCGCCACGTGACCAGTGTCCCTGCACCTGGGCCGCCGCCGGGATACCTGTGTGGAGGTGGATGGGTACTGGTAACGGGGGGGGGGGGGGGTACGCCATGTGACCAGTGTCCCATTACCTGGGCCGTCGGCGGGATACCTATGTGGAGGTGGAGGGGTACTGGTAACGGGGGGGGGGAGGGGGGGGGGGGGGTACACCACGTGACCGGTGTCCCTGCACCTGGGCCGTCGGCGGGATACCTATGTGGAGGTGGAGGGGTACTGGTAACGGGGGGTACACCACGTGACCAGTGTCCCTGTACCTGGGCCGTCGGCGGGATACCTATGTAGGGGTGGATGGGTACTGGTGACGTGGGGGGGGGGGGGGGGGGGGGTACACCACGTGACCAGTGCCCCTGCACCTGGGCCGTCGGCGGGATACCTATGTGGAGGTGGATGGGTACTGGTAACGGGGGGTACACCACGTGACCAGTGTCCCTGCACCTGGGCCGTCGGCGGGATACCTATGTGGAGGTGGATGGGTACTGGTGACGGGGGGTACACCACGTGACCAGTGTCCCTGCACCTGGGCCGCCGGCGGGATACCTGTGTGGAGGTGGATGGGTACTGGTGACGGGGGGGGGGGGGGGGTACGCCACGTGACCAGTGTCCCTGCACCTGGGCCGTCGGCGGGATACCTATGTGGAGGTGGATGGGTACTGGTAACGGGGGGTACACCACGTGACCGGTGTCCCTGCACCTGGGCCGCCGCCGGGATACCTGTGTGGAGGTGGATGGGTACTGGTGACGTGGGGGGGGGGGGCGGGGGTACGCCACGTGACCAGTGTCCCTGCACCTGGGCCGTCGGCGGGATACCTATGTGGAGGTGCAGGGGTACTGGTGACGTGGGGGGGGGGGGGTACGCCACGTGACCAGTGTCCCTGTACCTGGGCCGTCGGCGGGATACCTATGTGGAGGTGGATGGGTACTGGTAACGGGGGGTACGCCACGTGACCAGTGTCCCTGCACCTGGGCCGTCGGCGGGATACCTATGTGGAGGTGCAGGGGTACTGGTGACGTGGGGGGTACACCACGTGACCAGTGTCCCTGTACCTGGGCCGCCGCCGGCGCCGGGATACGTGAGACGGACCGGCGGAATGTGAGTTGGCCGGCCGCCCTCTCGGACGACACATGGAGCGAGCCGCCGCGGCCCACGGAGGAGGCGCTATTAATACCCGGTCCCGAGCCGCACCGCCCGGACCACGGCCGAGTTACATCCCAAACTCAGCCGAGTTATCTCCCAAACTCAGCTGAGTTATCTCCCAAACTCAGCAGAGTTATCGCCCAAACTCAGCCGAGTTATCGCCAAACTCAGCCGAGTTATCGCCAAACTCAGCCGAGTTATCGCCAAACCCAGCCGAGTTATCGCCAAACTCAGCCGAGTTATCGCCAAACTCAGCCGAGTTATCGCCAAACTCAGCCGAGTTATCGCCAAACCCAGCCGAGTTATCGCCAAACTCGGTCGAATTATCGCCCAAGTTTAGCCGGAGTTATCATGGAAGCATTCTGCCGCATTACCGCGACAACTCAAACCGAGAGTTACCGGACAAATATTGTCGATAATAACTAGGACATCGGACCGAATATTTGCTAGCAAAAAAATAATGACGATATGCGCATTACAATGTATTTAGAGGTAGACTCTCGGGCTGGCGCAGACAGAGTAGATGCTCGTGTGTCTGAAGCAGCGATGCGGTATCGTTAGAAGCAGGGCTGCCAATTCTGTACAGCTGTGGATTTCCAAAGCAAACCGACCGCCAAGACAGCTGACGGTAGCCGTCATCATCGGCAGCTGTCATCAGAGAAGAGCTGCAGTCAGTACACCAAGCGGCTGCAGTCAGTACACCAAGCTGCTGCAGTCAGTACACCAAGCGGCTGCAGTCAGTGCACCAAGCGGCTGCAGTCAGTACACCAAGCGGATGCAGTCAGTACACCAAGCGGCTGCAGTCAGTACACCAAGCGGCTGCAGTCAGTACACCAAGCGGCTGCAGTCAGTGCACCAAGCGGCTGCAGTCAGTACACCAAGCGGCTGCAGTCAGTACACCAAGCGGCTGCAGTCAGTACACCAAGCGGCTGCAGTCAGTACACCAAGCGGATGTAGTCAGTACACCAAGCGGCTGCAGTCAGCACACCAAGCGGATGCAGTCAGTACACCAAGCGGCTGCAGTCAGTACACCAATCGGATGCAGTCAGTACACCAATCGGCTGCAGTCAGTACACCAAGCGGCTGCAGTCAGTACACCAAGCGGCTACAGTCAGTACACCAAGCGGCTGCAGTCAGTACACGAAGCGGATGCAGTCAGTACACGAAGCGGATGCAGTCAGTACACCAAGCGGCTGCAGTCAGTACACATAGAGCTGCAGTCAGTACACCAAGCGGATGCAGTCAGTACACCAAGTGGCTGCAGTCAGTACACCAAGCGATGCAGTCAGTACACCAAGCGGATGCAGTCAGTACACCAAGCGGATGCAGTCAGTACACCAAGCGGCTGCAGTCAGTACACAAAGCGGATGCAGTCAGTACACCAAACGGCTGCAGTCAGTACACGAAGCGGATGCAGTCAGTACACCAAGCGGATGCAGTCAGTACACCAAGCGGCTGCAGTCAGTACACGAAGCGGATGCAGTCAGTACACCAAGCGGCTGCAGTCAGTACACATATAACTGCAGTCAGTACACCAAGCGGATGCAGTCAGTACACCAAGCGGCTGCAGTCAGTACACCAAGCGATGCAGTCAGTACACCAAGCGGCTGCAGTCAGTACACCAAGCGGATGTAGTCAGTACACCAAGCGATGCAGTCAGTACACCAAGCGGCTGCAGTCAGTACACCAAGCGATGCAGTCAGTACACCAAGCGGATGCAGTCAGTACACCAAGCGGATGCAGTCAGTACACCAAGCGGCTGCAGTCAGTACACGAAGCGGATGCAGTCAGTACACCAAGCGGCTGCAGTCAGTACACATAGAGCTGCAGTCAGTACACCAAGCGGCTGCAGTCAGTACACCAAGTGATGCAGTCAGTACACCAAGCGGCTGCAGTCAGTACACCAAGCGATGCAGTCAGTACACCAAGCGGATGCAGTCAGTACACCAAGCGGCTGCAGTCAGTACACCAAGCGATGCAGTCAGTACACCAAGCGGATGCAGTCAGTACACCAAGCGGCTGCAGTCAGTACACCAAGCGATGCAGTCAGTACACCAAGCGGATGCAGTCAGTACACCAAGCGGCTGTGGATTTCCAAAGCACACCCACGGCCAACAACAACGTCCGGCCTCTTGGGTACTCTGCAGTCTGCAGTCTGCAGTCTGCAGTCTGCAGTCTGCAGTCTGCAGTCTGCAGTGAGTACAGGGTGGTGCTGCATGATGGCGGCACGTTAAAGAAAATAGTTAACCTTTGATTTTTTTCTTCTCCAAACACGATTTGATTATATTTTGAAATACAATGTATTTTTATATTGTCAAAAATGGCCATACATCGCGCCGATTCAGGACAAAAGTTCATACATTATTAATTTGTATCAAAACTATATACATACTCTCTGAGTCAGGGTCCCCCACGTCATGCGAATACAAAAATGGTTCAGCCAATCAGATTCGAAAGTCGCGTAAGGATAGACTCGCATTAGAGAAGTGCCAACCGACGGCCGGCGGTTTGCTTGCTAGCACAGTATAAGGCGCTCAACTCCAGCGGCAAGCTGATTGGCTGATTGTTTAGTCTCTGCCTAGGCTATCGTAAGCACCGCATTCTTTCGTAAGCACCGCATTCCTTCGCCAAAAAAATCAAATATATTCGGCTGGAGTCTTTTCAGTAAAGAGAACTTGCAGATAGGGGTTTCCCAACGCCCCGGCCTACATAACTGCTATCTCAGTTCAAACCCCCCATGTTGAAGGTGATTTATTTCCTTTAAGCGCCGAGCGGTATTTCAGTGGAAGCAGCCTTTATTTGAGTAAACCATTACAATATAAATATACCATAAGGCTGCACACACACAGTCTATTTCTAATTAAAGCTACTATATTGTGCACGGCGTGAATGGGAAATGGACACCAAGTATTCCAAGTGCACTCATTCTGTTTTCCATTGATCTTGGGCGATCGGCACATGAAAGAGCTGGCCAGACGACCTCTGCCAACATCAGAAAGCACTGACGCCTCGAGGATGTCAATCAGGATGTTCTGAACAGCTTTCATGAGCTCATTCAAGTCATACCGGCTATGTCATATTGACATGGCATCTGATTCAAACGAGGAAACCGCGAAATCGAAACATCCAGGCTGTAGCGCCAATGCTGCAATACTGATCACGCGATGTCTGAGTGATATTTGATTGATGCACGTCGGCTATAATATAGAGCTATAAATAGCTGAAGGACACCATGCCCATCTATCAAAAAACGTTGCCCAAAAGTAAAAGCGACAGAAAACTTGACATCATTGCAAGAACTATAGGATTGCTGGAGTCTTTTCAGTCAAGAAAACTTGCAGAGAGGGGTTTCCCAACACGGGCTACAAACTGCTATATCAGTTCAAACCCCATGTTGAAGGTGAACTATTTCTTTTAAAGGGAATAGGTCACCTTGAAAGTTGTCCTGAAATTGTGCTGTACGGGGTATTTCGAGCTGAACAACGAATATGGCATTTGTTTGAACGATAGATGGATATTCGTCGAAGAGTTTCAAGTTTGGTGCTCCGATTGGGGCATGAAACAGCCGAACAGCGTCTTCCCAAAGGGCCCCTTTTAGTAGACACTGTTTCGTGCTCCGGTCTACTACCACGACACTAGTTCTGTGTCGAAATTACTTAGCTTAGCGAGGTAATTATTTTACCACAACCCGTCTTTCGATCTGCTTTACAAATCTGCTATATCAGTTCAAAACCCCATGTTAAAGGTGAACTATTCCCTTTAAAGGGACACGCCCACCTTAACATTAGTTTTGAGTTGAGATAGCCATGTTGTTTGTTTTGCATTGCAATTAAGTAGGGTAACAGTTAAAACAACCACATAGGTCTAATCGAAAAGAAATTCGAGCTTGGTCTTGACAATTATGACGAATAAGCGCTACGTGTATTTGAATATGGACTTAACCCTATTCCCTGCGGGCGGCCAGAATTACGTTAACCTGGGGGGGGGGGAGATTCTGCCCCCCCCCAGATATCTCGAGAACCGCTAGGTAGATTTTGGTGGGGAAAACGCCATTCGATACGTCATGACAAGATCTCTCTTTTTAGACTCCGATATTTTTGTTTTGTTCAAAAATAGGGGGCCAGGGGGCAAAAAATCCGAACATTTTGGGTGTTTTTTGAAAGGTCATTGCAACCATGTGGCTAGACCGATTTGCATGCTCCAAATGTTTTTTAGCTTCAAATGTACTGGTCTTTAATATATCAAAAGACAAAAAAAAATCATAGGTGTATTCAGGGAATGTAAAATGGGGGATTTTCTGAAGGAAAAAATATGTGCTGTTCGTGATTGTTTGGGACGAGATGAACGTCAAATGTGGGCATTATATGCTGTAATTTGTTAAATTTGATATATTGCGCATAGGCGGATCCAGGAAAAAAACATGGGGGTCACCATGCGCGTAACGCTTTTATCATCTTACTAATTTGAAGTTGGACCTATTTTGAGGGTGGGTATCGTCTCCCATTTTTTATCCTGAGTGTGCCTCTGCCCCAAAAATATGTACAATCCCAGTATCTATGATGCATATTGCATTGAAATTGTTTCTGACGCATTGATTGCACTGCAAACCACGAAGGAAGTATGCGCCGCAAAACCGCATTCGTAACACCCTCCCCAACACAGGAGTCTGGAACCGCCTCTGCCGGACCGATTTATTCAAAATTTTGACACATCACGCGCCATTCAATTTTAAGAAAAGTCACACAGTTTCAGGACGCTAGGCCTAACGGTTTAGAAGCAACAAGTGAAAAACTACCGGGGGGGGGGGGGCAGACACTACCCCGCAGGGAATTATGAGGGACATTCCTAGCCAAACATGTAAAAGTTGTGTAGTTTTTCAATACTTTCAGAATCTTTCAGAAACTTTTCAGCGCAATAATCCTTCGTGAAAACGGCTAATATGCCATATGTTTGTTAAAATTAAAGTTGAAATACACCCGCAATCTTTGGAAGCAAAAAGCATACGTGATCTACCAGGTATGCCCAAAAATGTAACGAACATTATGTTCCTCTAGCACGAGTACTTGAAACGAAAACTTGAACCGCAAAAACAAAAACGTATACAAATTCCAATGACCTAGTGTCCTTCACAACAGCAGATAACCAATTAGAAGACTAGACCAACCGGGATATCCCCTGCCCGAAATATCGAGTCACGTACTCACATTGTGCTGTGATCCACCTGTGAGTAAAAGTCAGTGTCCAGAGTCGGAGAGGGCGCGGGCTGGTGGCGGCCCAGGACGACTGGGGCGGCGAGTCCCGGGCGGCGGCCAAATCTCCCGCCGACGCCCGACACCCACCGCCGGCTGGCAGACGAAAATAGCCGGGCCAGACGACCGCCGACGGCCGCCCGGCCGGGCCGCGTCCCCCACCTGTCCCGGCCCTGTCCCTTACCGGCCACAGGTCACAGCCTGTCCCGGCCCTGTCCCATACCGACCACAGGTCACAGCCTGTCCCGGCCCTGTCCCATACCGATCACAGGTCACAGCCTATCCCGGCACTGTCCCATACCGACCACAGGTCACAGCCTGTCCCGGCACTGTCCCATACCGATCACAGGTCACAACCTGTCCCGGCACTGTCCCATACCAGCCACAGGTCACAGCCGGGCCGCGTCCCCCACCTGTCCCGGCCCTGTCCCATACCGATCACAGGTCACAGCCTGTCCCGGCCCTGTCTCATACCGACCACAGCTCACAGCCTGTCCCGGCCCTGTCCCATACCGACCACAGGTCACAGCCTGTCCCGGCCCTGTCTCATACCGACCACAGGTCACAGCCTGTCCCGGCACTGTCCCATACCTGCCACAGCTCACAGCCAGTCCCGGTCCTGTCCCATACCGATCACAGGTCACAGCCTGTCCCGGCACTGTCCCATACCGACCACAGGTCACAGCCTGTCCCGTCCCTGTCCCATACCGACTACAGGTCACAGCCAGTCCCGGCCCTGTCCCATACCGATCACAGGTCACAGCCTGTCCTGTCCCTGTCCCTGTCCCTGTCCCTGTCCCTGTCCCTGTCCCTGTCCCTGTCCCTGTCCCTGTCCCTGTCCCTGTCCCTGTCCCTGTCCCTGTCCCTGTCCCTGTCCCTGTCCCTGTCCCTGCCCCTGTCCCTGTCCCTGTCCCTGTCCCTGTCCCTGTCCCTGTCCCTGTCCCTGTCCCTGTTCCTGTTCCTGTCCCTGTTCCTGTCCCTGTCCCTGTCCCTGTCTCTGTCTCTGTCTCTGTCTCTGTCTCTGTCTCTGTCTCTGTCTCTGTCTCTGTCTCTGTCTCTGTCTCTGTCTCTGTCTCTGTCTCTGTCTCTGTCTCTGTCCCTGTCCCTGTCCCTGTCCCTGTCCCTGTCCCTGTCCCTGTCCCTGTCCCTGTCCCTGTCCCTGTCCCTGTCCCTGTCCCTGTCCCTGTCACTGTCCCTGTCCCTGTCCATATCCCTGTCCCTGTCCCTGTCCCTGTCCCTGTCCCTGTCCCTGTCCCTGTCCCTGTCCCTGTCCCTGTCCCTGTCCCTGTCCCTGTCCCTGTCCCTGTCCCTGTCCCTGTCCCTGTCCCTGTCTCTGTCTCTGTCTCTGTCCCTGTCCCTGTCCCTGTCCCTGTCCCTGTCCCTGTCCCTGTCCCTGTCCCTGTCCCTGTCCCTGTCCCTGTCTCTGTTTCTGTCTCCGTCTCTGTCCCTTCCCTGTCCCTGTCCCTGTCCCTGTCCCTGTCCCTGTCCCTGTCCCTGTCCCAGCCCCTGTCCCAGTATCATTTGCCAGCCCTTCTATGAGTTGAGTATACATTCACATTCGCGCGTATGCATCTGGTATAGCAAGTGGTTTGCATTTTAACCCTGAATCAGATCACAGATTAGTTCCTCTCCACGCCAATTACATGACCTAACAGCGGTCACCGGATGTAAAGCCCGGAACTGAATGACGGCGGGCCCGGAACTGAATGACGGCCCGCCATCGTCGGGTGATGCATCACAGTACATTGGCGCTGCGGGGGCCGCAGAGGGCAGACTCAGTACGGTGGTCTCGCCTCCTATCCACCGGGTGGCAGTGCAGTATCAGTCCGGGGTGACCTGAAGAAGTCCCACTGCCCCCGATAGTGGGTAGGGTATAACTGTATTTCAGTGATCGGACTAAGTGTCTTCTGCCCAGGATCGCCCGGTGTCGGCTAAGTCGGAGAGATGGCGTCGAGAACGGTGGCTACCTGGTGTTACCTGGTGGTTCTTCTCACGCCGACTGTACTCGCGTGTATCTCGGAAATGAGCGTCTTCCGGTTCGGAGGATGTCCGACTATGACGGCGCCATATGGCCAGGACATCTCCCAGGTATGCCTGTGGCACGCATAATTCGGGTTTCGAGTAAGCAGTGTCGACGGGACGATTCGATTTAACCACTAAATCATCACTAAAATAGCACCTATGTTGTGACTTATCGCTGAAACATGCTTGTAAAATGCCTGTCATGTTGCTCCATTTAGCCGCTTTAGACATGTTTTTGCTCTGTTCTATTGAAAATATTATATTTAATTTGATGAATTATTGTTTGCAAACAACCTCTAGTCGAGGAAAAAAAGTAAAATACAATCACATAGCAAACAAATGTTGCCTTCACAATGGGTGCTGGCGATCGATGGCATCGAATGTGATCACAATCGGTGTTAGGCTTTATACAATAGTGCTAACTTCGGTGCTAATTTTCCCACACTTCGATCGACTTAATGCAAAACCATTATTTGCCACAGCGCATCCGGCCTCTTATTAGTAAGACCTGTACCAACACTCGTTTTAAACCTTAGTTGCTTAAGAAACGTGGCATAAATCGGCTGACGTTTGCGGCAGGCGAGCGGGCGGTGGTACGTGCTGCAGACCACCTTCTCAGGTCGGCCGGCCAGTTGCGTCACGCTGGATGTGCAGGAAACCTATACAAACTCGAGCCGGTATGAGGTGAGTACCATAGTTATACACCAAAGTAGCTACTAGAAGTACAACATAAGTTCTGAATATTGGCCTATTGGCTAAATATTGGCCATGGTACCTATTTCCTTTTCTACCATGCGTCCAGAATTATGTTGAATTATCTTCAGACTGTCTAAGTAATGATTGTATGGTTTACAATCAAACAATTGTAGTTAAAGGGAGTGTGCCTACTGTTTTGGAATGTCAAAAATATTTTTCATACGGTAAGTAGCTATTGGTTTGATTGTTGTATACGATGAAATTCACATCTGGAGCCCCTTTAGTTGAATTTTCACTTATATTGTTTTTTTGTTTATTTTTTGTTTCGATATCTATAAAACGATCGTCACTATGGTGATGTTATGTAAAACGGCGCACATAAGACAATACAATTACGGTCACATCATGCAAGATAGAAAGACAAGTTTTGCACAGCACGTTCTTGCCACTGTGAACTTTATTATGTGCAAGTTTCGTAGCTCTAAACTGATATCTTCTTCAAAAAATGGCCATCGGCCATCATCGAAACGGCCATCATCGAAAAACATGATGGCCGTCCAGTTTATGTTCGACTGCTGTTGTCAGCGTGCACGAGCTGTTTTGTTGAATTGCTATTGGCTGGCGCTAACAATATGCTAGCAGTTTAATCGATAGTTGCAGTGCTTCTAGTAGCGGAAGCCCTCTGGAGTCTACCCGATAACTTTTTGCTCCCAGCAAGTTCCTGGAGTCTTTGGAATATCTCAGCAACTAGGGCGAATCTGGAGAAACAAAGTCATGGGTCAATTCAGAAAATTATGTTCTATAGACCAGTGTCAATAACCCCAAATAAGCGATGTGAGTAGGCACACTCCCTTTAAGGATGTAGCAGTTTCGAGGCCATAGTTCATCAATCGCTTTGATGTTTTTTTTACATGTAATTATCAATCCCTTGTACTCTTTATTTTCCACAGCTCCTATACAGATACAGCAAAGGGAGCACTGATCATACCAGGGGGCTGTATGTTCAGCAGTTCAATGAAACCGGACGGATTGTCGTGCAGAACACTGGCGTGCTAGGTAAGTGCGTGCAGACGGGACGGATTGTCGTGCAGAACACTGGCGTGCTCGGTAAGTGCGTGAAGACGGGACGGATTGTCGTGCAGAACACTGGCGTGCTCGGTAAGTGCGTGAAGACGGGACGGATTGACGTGCAGAACACTGGCGTGCTCGGTAAGTGCGTGAACACGGGACGGATTGTCGTGCAGAACACTGGCGTGCTCGGTAAGTGCGTGAACACGGGACGGATTGACGTGCAGAACACTGGCGTGCTAGGTAAGTGCGTGAACAAGGGACGGATTGTCGTGCAGAACACTGGCGTGCTCGGTAAGTGCGTGAACACGGGACGGATTGTCGTGCAGAACACTGGCGTGCTCGGTAAGTGCGTGAACACGGGACGGATTGACGTGCACAACACTGGCGTGCTCGGTAAGTGCGTGAACACGGGACGGATTGTCGTGCAGAACACTGGCGTGCTCGGTAAGTGCGTGAACACGGGACGGATTGTCGTGCAGAACACTGGCGTACTCGGTAAGTGCGTGAACACGGGACGGATTGTCGTGCAGAACACTTGCGTGCTCGGTAAGTGCGTGAAGACGGGACGGATTGTCGTGCAGAACACTGGCGTGCTCGGTAAGTGCGTGAACACGGGACGGATTGTCGTGCAGAACACTGGCGTGCTAGGTAAGTGCGTGAAGACGGGACGGATTGTCGTGCAGAACACTGGCGTGCTCGGTAAGTGCGTGAAGACGGGACGGATTGTCGTGCAGAACACTGGCGTGCTAGGTAAGTGCGTGCAGACGGGACGGATTGTCGTGCAGAACACTGGCGTGCTCGGTAAGTGCGTGAACACGGGACGGATTGTCGTGCAGAACACTGGCGTGCTAGGTAAGTGCGTGCAGACGGGACGGATTGTCGTGCAGAACACTGGCGTGCTCGGTAAGTGCGTGAACACGGGACGGATTGTCGTGCAGAACACTGGCGTGCTCGGTAAGTGCGTGAACACGGGACGGATTGTCGTGCAGAACACTGGCGTGCTCGGTAAGTGCGTGAACACGGGACGGATTGTCGTGCAGAACACTGGCGTGCTCGGTAAGTGCGTGAACACGGGACGGATTGTCGTGCAGAACACTGGCGTGCTCGGTAAGTGCGTGAACACGGGACGGATTGTGTGCAGAACACTGGCGTGCTAGGTAAGTGCGTGAAGACGGGACGGATTGTCGTGCAGAACACTGGCGTGCTCGGTAAGTGCGTGCAGACGGGACGGATTGTCGTGCAGAACACTGGCGTGCTCGGTAAGTGCGTGAAGACGGGACGGATTGTCGTGCAGAACACTGGCGTGCTCGGTAAGTGCGTGAACACGGGACGGATTGTCGTGCAGAACACTGGCGTACTCGGTAAGTGCGTGAACACGGGACGTATTGTCGTGCAGAACACTGGCGTGCTCGGTAAGTGCGTGAACACGGGACGGATTGTCGTGCAGAACACTGGCGTGCTAGGAAAGTGCGTGCAGACGGGACGGATTGTCGTGCAGAACACTGGCGTGCTAGGTAAGTGCGTGAACACGGGACGGATTGTCGTGCAGAACACTGGCGTGCTCGGTAAGTGCGTGAACACGGGACGGATTGTCGTGCAGAACACTGGCGTGCTCGGTAAGTGCGTGAACACGGTACGGATTGTCGTGCAGAACACTGGCGTGCTCGGTAAGTGCGTGAACACGGGACGGATTGTCGTGCAGAACACTGGCGTGCTCGGTAAGTGCGTGAACACGGGACGGATTGTCGTGCAGAACACTGGCGTGCTCGGTAAGTGCGTGAAGACGGGACGGATTGTCGTGCAGAACACTGGCGTGCTCGGTAAGTGCGTGAACACGGGACGGATTGTCGTGCAGAAAACTGGCGTGCTAGGTAAGTGCGTGAACACGGGACGGATTGTCGTGCAGAACACTGGCGTGCTCGGTAAGTGCGTGAAGACGGGACGGATTGTCGTGCAGAACACTGGCGTGCTCGGTAAGTGCGTGAACACGGGACGGATTGTCGTGCAGAACACTGGCGTGCTCGGTAAGTGCGTGAACACGGGACGGATTGTCGTGCAGAACACTGGCGTGCTCGGTAAGTGCGTGAACACGGGACGGATTGTCGTGCAGAACACTGGCGTGCTCGGTAAGTGCGTGCAGACGGGACGGATTGTCGTGCAGAACACTGGCGTGCTCGGTAAGTGCGTGAAGACGGGACGGATTGTCGTGCAGAACACTGGCGTGCTCGGTAAGTGCGTGAAGACGGGACGGATTGTCGTGCAGAACACTGGCGTGCTCGGTAAGTGCGTGAAGACGGGACGGATTGTCGTGCAGAACACTGGCGTGCTCGGTAAGTGCGTGAAGACGGGACGGATTGTCGTGCAGAACACTGGCGTGCTCGGTAAGTGCGTGAACACGGGACGGATTGTCGTGCAGAACACTGGCGTGCTAGGTAAGTGCGTGAACACGGGACGGATTGTCGTGCAGAACACTGGCGTGCTCGGTAAGTGCGTGAAGACGGGACGGATTGTCGTGCAGAACACTGGCGTGCTCGGTAAGTGCGTGAGCACGGGACGGATTGTCGTGCAGAACACTGGCGTGCTCGGTAAGTGCGTGAACACGGGACGGATTGTCGTGCAGAACACTGGCGTGCTCGGTAAGTGCGTGAACACGGGACGGATTGTCGTGCAGAACACTGGCGTGCTCGGTAAGTGCGTGCAGACGGGACGGATTGTCGTGCAGAACACTGGCGTGCTCGGTAAGTGCGTGAAGACGGGACGGATTGTCGTGCAGAACACTGGCGTGCTCGGTAAGTGCGTGAAGACGGGACGGATTGTCGTGCAGAACACTGGCGTGCTCGGTAAGTGCGTGAAGACGGGACGGATTGTTGTGCAGAACACTGGCGTGCTCGGTAAGTGCGTGAACACGGGACGGATTGTCGTGCAGAACACTGGCGTGCTCGGTAAGTGCGTGCAGACGGGACGGATTGTCGTGCAGAACACTGGCGTGCTAGGTAAGTGCGTGAACACGGGACGGATTGCCGTGCAGAACACTGGCGTGCTCGGTAAGTGCGTGAACACGGGACGGATTGTCGTGCAGAACACTGGCGTGCTAGGTAAGTGCGTGAACACGGGACGGATTGTCGTACAGAACACTGGCGTGCTCGGTAAGTGCGTGAACACGGGACGGATTGACGTGCAGAACACTGGCGTGCTCGGTAAGTGCGTGAACACGGGACGGATTGTCGTGCAGAACACTGGCGTGCTCGGTAAGTGCGTGCAGACGGGACGGATTGTCGTGCAGAACAATGGCGTGCTAGGTAAGTGCGTGAACACGGGACGGATTGTCGTGCAGAACACTGGCGTGCTCGGTAAGTGCGTGAACACGGGACGGATTGTCGTGCAGAACACTGGCGTGCTAGGTAAGTGCGTAAACACGGGACGGATTGTCGTGCAGAACACTGGCGTGCTCGGTAAGTGCGTGAACACGGGACGGATTGTCGTGCAGAACACTGGCGTGCTAGGTAAGTGCGTGAACACGGGACGGATTGTCGTGCAGAATACTGGCGTGCTCGGTAAGTGCGTGAACACGGGACGGATTGTCGTGCAGAACACTGGCGTGCTCGGTAAGTGCGTGAACACGGGACGGATTGTCGTGCAGAACACTGGCGTGCTCGGTAAGTGCGTGAACACGGGACGGATTGTCGTGCAGAACACTGGCGTGCTAGGTAAGTGCGTGAAGACGGGACGGATTGTCGTGCAGAACACTGGCGTGCTCGGTAAGTGCGTGAACACGGGACGGATTGTCGTGCAGAACACTGGCGTGCTAGGTAAGTGCGTGAAGACGGGACGGATTGTCGTGCAGAACACTGGCGTGCTAGGTAAATGCGTGAAGACGGGACGGATTGTCGTGCAGAACACTGGCGTGCTCGGTAAGTGCGTGAACACGGGACGGATTGTCGTGCAGAACACTGGCGTGCTCGATAAGTGCGTGCAGACGGGACGGATTGTCGTGCAGAACACTGGCGTGCTCGGTAAGTGCGTGAAGACGGGACGGATCGTCGTGCAGAACACTGGCGTGCTCGGTAAGTGCGTGAAGACGGGACGGATTGTCGTGCAGAACACTGGCGTGCTCGGTAAGTGCGTGAAGACGGGACGGATTGTCGTGCAGAAAACTGGCGTGCTCGGTAAGTGCTTGAACACGGGACGGATTGTCGTGCAAAACACTGGCGTGCTAGGTAAGTGCGTGAACACGGGACGGATTGTCGTGCAGAACACTGGCGTGCTCGGTAAGTGCGTGAAGACGGGACGGATTGTCGTGCAGAACACTGGCGTGCTCGGTAAGTGCGTGAACACGGGACGGATTGTCGTGCAGAACACTGGCGTGCTCGGTAAGTGCGTGCAGACGGGACGGATTGTCGTGCAGAACACTGGCGTGCTCGGTAAGTGCGTGAACACGGGACGGATTGTCGTGCAGAACACTGGCGTGCTAGGTAAGTGCGTGAACACGGGACGGATTGTCGTGCAGAACACTGGCGTGCTCGGTAAGTGCGTGCAGACGGGACGGATTGTCGTGCAGAACACTGGCGTGCTAGGTAAGTGCGTGAACACGGGACGGATTGTCGTGCAGAACACTGGCGTGCTCGGTAAGTGCGTGAACACGGGACGGATTGTCGTGCAGAACACTGGCGTGCTCGGTAAGTGCGTGAAGACGGGACGGATTGTCGTGCAGAACACTGGCGTGCTCGGTAAGTGCGTGAACACGGGACGGATTGACGTGCAGAACACTGGCGTGCTAGGTAAGTGCGTGAACACGGGACGGATTGTCGTGCAGAACACTGGCGTGCTCGGTAAGTGCGTGAACACGGGACGGATTGTCGTGCAGAACACTGGCGTGCTCGGTAAGTGCGTGAAGACGGGACGGATTGTCGTGCAGAACACTGGCGTGCTCGGTAAGTGCGTGAACACGGGGCGGATTGACGTGCAGAACACTGGCGTGCTAGGTAAGTGCGTGAACACGGGACGGATTGTCGTGCAGAACACTGGCGTGCTAGGTAAGTGCGTGAACACGGGACGGATTGACGTGCAGAACACTGGCGTGCTCGGTAAGTGCGTGAACACGGGACGGATTGACGTGCAGAACACTGGCGTGCTCGGTAAGTGCGTGAACACGGGACGGATTGACGTGCAGAACACTGGCGTGCTAGGTAAGTGCGTGAACACGGGACGGATTGACGTGCAGAACACTGGCGTGCTCGGTAAGTGCGTGAACACGGGACGGATTTCGTGCAGAACACTGGCGTGCTCGGTAAGTGCGTGGACACGGGACGGATTGTCGTGCAGAACACTGGCGTGCTAGGTAAGTGCGTGAACACGGGACGGATTGTCGTGCAGAACACTGGCGTGCTCGGTAAGTGCGTGAACACGGGACGGATTGTCGGGCAGAACACTGGCGTGCTCGGTAAGTGCGTGCAGACGGGACGGATTGTCGTGCAGAACACTGGCGTGCTCGGTAAGTGCGTGAAGACGGGACGGATTGTCGTGCAGAACACTGGCGTGCTCGGTAAGTGCGTGAACACGGGACGGATTGACGTGCAGAACACTGGCGTGCTCGGTAAGTGCGTGAACACGGGACGGATTGTCGTGCAGAACACTGGCGTGCTCGGTAGGTGCGTGCAGACGGGACGGATTGTCGTGCAGAACACTGGCGTGCTCGGTAAGTGCGTGAACACGGGACGGATTGTCGTGCAGAACACTGGCGTGCTCGATAAGTGCGTGCAGACGGGACGGATTATCGTGCAGAACACTGGCGTGCTCGGTAAGTGCGTGAAGACGGGACGGATTGTCGTGCAGAACACTGGCGTGCTCGGTAAGTGCGTGAACACGGGACGGATTGTCGTGCAGAACACTGGCGTGCTAGGTAAGTGCGTGAACACGGGACGGATTGTCGTGCAGAACACTGGCGTGCTAGGTAAGTGCGTGAACACGGGACGGATTGTCGTGCAGAACACTGGCGTGCTCGGTAAGTGCGTGAACACGGGACGGATTGTCGTGCAGAACACTGGCGTGCTCGGTAAGTGCGTGAAGACGGGACGGATTGTCGTGCAGAACACTGGCGTGCTCGGTAAGTGCGTGAACACGGGACGGATTGTCGTGCAGAAAACTGGCGTGCTAGGTAAGTGCGTGAACACGGGACGGATTGTCGTGCAGAACACTGGCGTGCTCGGTAAGTGCGTGAAGACGGGACGGATTGTCGTGCAGAACACTGGCGTGCTCGGTAAGTGCGTGAACACGGGACGGATTGTCGTGCAGAACACTGGCGTGCTCGGTAAGTGCGTGAACACGGGACGGATTGTCGTGCAGAACACTGGCGTGCTCGGTAAGTGCGTGAACACGGGACGGATTGTCGTGCAGAACACTGGCGTGCTCGGTAAGTGCGTGCAGACGGGACGGATTGTCGTGCAGAACACTGGCGTGCTCGGTAAGTGCGTGAAGACGGGACGGATTGTCGTGCAGAACACTGGCGTGCTCGGTAAGTGCGTGAAGACGGGACGGATTGTCGTGCAGAACACTGGCGTGCTCGGTAAGTGCGTGAAGACGGGACGGATTGTCGTGCAGAACACTGGCGTGCTCGGTAAGTGCGTGAAGACGGGACGGATTGTCGTGCAGAACACTGGCGTGCTCGGTAAGTGCGTGAACACGGGACGGATTGTCGTGCAGAACACTGGCGTGCTAGGTAAGTGCGTGAACACGGGACGGATTGTCGTGCAGAACACTGGCGTGCTCGGTAAGTGCGTGAAGACGGGACGGATTGTCGTGCAGAACACTGGCGTGCTCGGTAAGTGCGTGAGCACGGGACGGATTGTCGTGCAGAACACTGGCGTGCTCGGTAAGTGCGTGAACACGGGACGGATTGTCGTGCAGAACACTGGCGTGCTCGGTAAGTGCGTGAACACGGGACGGATTGTCGTGCAGAACACTGGCGTGCTCGGTAAGTGCGTGCAGACGGGACGGATTGTCGTGCAGAACACTGGCGTGCTCGGTAAGTGCGTGAAGACGGGACGGATTGTCGTGCAGAACACTGGCGTGCTCGGTAAGTGCGTGAAGACGGGACGGATTGTCGTGCAGAACACTGGCGTGCTCGGTAAGTGCGTGAAGACGGGACGGATTGTTGTGCAGAACACTGGCGTGCTCGGTAAGTGCGTGAACACGGGACGGATTGTCGTGCAGAACACTGGCGTGCTCGGTAAGTGCGTGCAGACGGGACGGATTGTCGTGCAGAACACTGGCGTGCTAGGTAAGTGCGTGAACACGGGACGGATTGCCGTGCAGAACACTGGCGTGCTCGGTAAGTGCGTGAACACGGGACGGATTGTCGTGCAGAACACTGGCGTGCTAGGTAAGTGCGTGAACACGGGACGGATTGTCGTGCAGAACACTGGCGTGCTCGGTAAGTGCGTGAACACGGGACGGATTGACGTGCAGAACACTGGCGTGCTCGGTAAGTGCGTGAACACGGGACGGATTGTCGTGCAGAACACTGGCGTGCTCGGTAAGTGCGTGCAGACGGGACGGATTGTCGTGCAGAACAATGGCGTGCTAGGTAAGTGCGTGAACACGGGACGGATTGTCGTGCAGAACACTGGCGTGCTCGGTAAGTGCGTGAACACGGGACGGATTGTCGTGCAGAACACTGGCGTGCTAGGTAAGTGCGTAAACACGGGACGGATTGTCGTGCAGAACACTGGCGTGCTCGGTAAGTGCGTGAACACGGGACGGATTGTCGTGCAGAACACTGGCGTGCTAGGTAAGTGCGTGAACACGGGACGGATTGTCGTGCAGAATACTGGCGTGCTCGGTAAGTGCGTGAACACGGGACGGATTGTCGTGCAGAACACTGGCGTGCTCGGTAAGTGCGTGAACACGGGACGGATTGTCGTGCAGAACACTGGCGTGCTCGGTAAGTGCGTGAACACGGGACGGATTGTCGTGCAGAACACTGGCGTGCTAGGTAAGTGCGTGAAGACGGGACGGATTGTCGTGCAGAACACTGGCGTGCTCGGTAAGTGCGTGAACACGGGACGGATTGTCGTGCAGAACACTGGCGTGCTAGGTAAGTGCGTGAAGACGGGACGGATTGTCGTGCAGAACACTGGCGTGCTAGGTAAATGCGTGAAGACGGGACGGATTGTCGTGCAGAACACTGGCGTGCTCGGTAAGTGCGTGAACACGGGACGGATTGTCGTGCAGAACACTGGCGTGCTCGATAAGTGCGTGCAGACGGGACGGATTGTCGTGCAGAACACTGGCGTGCTCGGTAAGTGCGTGAAGACGGGACGGATCGTCGTGCAGAACACTGGCGTGCTCGGTAAGTGCGTGAAGACGGGACGGATTGTCGTGCAGAACACTGGCGTGCTCGGTAAGTGCGTGAAGACGGGACGGATTGTCGTGCAGAAAACTGGCGTGCTCGGTAAGTGCTTGAACACGGGACGGATTGTCGTGCAAAACACTGGCGTGCTAGGTAAGTGCGTGAACACGGGACGGATTGTCGTGCAGAACACTGGCGTGCTCGGTAAGTGCGTGAAGACGGGACGGATTGTCGTGCAGAACACTGGCGTGCTCGGTAAGTGCGTGAACACGGGACGGATTGTCGTGCAGAACACTGGCGTGCTCGGTAAGTGCGTGCAGACGGGACGGATTGTCGTGCAGAACACTGGCGTGCTCGGTAAGTGCGTGAACACGGGACGGATTGTCGTGCAGAACACTGGCGTGCTAGGTAAGTGCGTGAACACGGGACGGATTGTCGTGCAGAACACTGGCGTGCTCGGTAAGTGCGTGCAGACGGGACGGATTGTCGTGCAGAACACTGGCGTGCTAGGTAAGTGCGTGAACACGGGACGGATTGTCGTGCAGAACACTGGCGTGCTCGGTAAGTGCGTGAACACGGGACGGATTGTCGTGCAGAACACTGGCGTGCTCGGTAAGTGCGTGAAGACGGGACGGATTGTCGTGCAGAACACTGGCGTGCTCGGTAAGTGCGTGAACACGGGACGGATTGACGTGCAGAACACTGGCGTGCTAGGTAAGTGCGTGAACACGGGACGGATTGTCGTGCAGAACACTGGCGTGCTCGGTAAGTGCGTGAACACGGGACGGATTGTCGTGCAGAACACTGGCGTGCTCGGTAAGTGCGTGAAGACGGGACGGATTGTCGTGCAGAACACTGGCGTGCTCGGTAAGTGCGTGAACACGGGGCGGATTGACGTGCAGAACACTGGCGTGCTAGGTAAGTGCGTGAACACGGGACGGATTGTCGTGCAGAACACTGGCGTGCTAGGTAAGTGCGTGAACACGGGACGGATTGACGTGCAGAACACTGGCGTGCTCGGTAAGTGCGTGAACACGGGACGGATTGACGTGCAGAACACTGGCGTGCTCGGTAAGTGCGTGAACACGGGACGGATTGACGTGCAGAACACTGGCGTGCTAGGTAAGTGCGTGAACACGGGACGGATTGACGTGCAGAACACTGGCGTGCTCGGTAAGTGCGTGAACACGGGACGGATTTCGTGCAGAACACTGGCGTGCTCGGTAAGTGCGTGGACACGGGACGGATTGTCGTGCAGAACACTGGCGTGCTAGGTAAGTGCGTGAACACGGGACGGATTGTCGTGCAGAACACTGGCGTGCTCGGTAAGTGCGTGAACACGGGACGGATTGTCGGGCAGAACACTGGCGTGCTCGGTAAGTGCGTGCAGACGGGACGGATTGTCGTGCAGAACACTGGCGTGCTCGGTAAGTGCGTGAAGACGGGACGGATTGTCGTGCAGAACACTGGCGTGCTCGGTAAGTGCGTGAACACGGGACGGATTGACGTGCAGAACACTGGCGTGCTCGGTAAGTGCGTGAACACGGGACGGATTGTCGTGCAGAACACTGGCGTGCTCGGTAGGTGCGTGCAGACGGGACGGATTGTCGTGCAGAACACTGGCGTGCTCGGTAAGTGCGTGAACACGGGACGGATTGTCGTGCAGAACACTGGCGTGCTCGATAAGTGCGTGCAGACGGGACGGATTATCGTGCAGAACACTGGCGTGCTCGGTAAGTGCGTGAAGACGGGACGGATTGTCGTGCAGAACACTGGCGTGCTCGGTAAGTGCGTGAACACGGGACGGATTGTCGTGCAGAACACTGGCGTGCTAGGTAAGTGCGTGAACACGGGACGGATTGTCGTGCAGAACACTGGCGTGCTAGGTAAGTGCGTGAACACGGGACGGATTGTCGTGCAGAACACTGGCGTGCTCGGTAAGTGCGTGCGGTGTCCGAGATCGCTGATCAGTGTCAGTGATCAGTGTCAGTGTCAGTGATCAGTGTCAGTGTCAGTGATCAGTGTCAGTGTCAGTGATCAGTGTCAGTGATCAGTGTCAGAACTGTGGATGTTTCCTGGTACTTTGCTAATCATTCACACCAGTCTCGCGTGAGTACAAACATGTTGAATAGCTTTTCCTGTATGTTTTGTGCAATTTTAAGCCTAAAACTGGGATCCAGGAAACTTTGCACGAGACGTTAATTTGGATTGTTTTCTTGGATCGTATGTTGTGATTACCATCTTCTTGTTTAAAGAAAACTAAAATACATTATGTTGCTTCCCGTTTCATAATCGCCACCGTCTTCCCGTTTCAGAGACATAAGAAACTTGCAAACTAAGGCATTCAAATCTCGAGGTGAAAGTTCAAGTATAGTTGTCTTCTTTTTGAATAAGTCTTCTGCAGCCTTTTCTAGTTTGTTGATCCAATACATTTTTTTGGTCACAGTGTTTACATTTTTTAATCCGTTAACATAGTCTTTGGCTTCGTTTTCGATTGTATCAACATCATCATCTAACCAATCCGTCAGATTAAAATAAGGCCTTTCCATTGCCATCGACTCTGTCTTGTTAAACACACAGGAAATAATATCTAGGACTCTACCGCTTATAAATATTTATATCTCGAATTTTCAGACAAATTATTGCACTCGGCCTTCGGCCACGTGCAATAATTTGTCTGAAAAGTCTCGATATAAATATTTATTTTCGCGGTATCGTCCAAGAACGTATAGTATGTGCATTTTTGTTACAAGTTTCCCTTTTTGATATGCAATATGGATGATAATTATGATCAGCCTCGTCAGGACATGCGAAACATTGACCGCGTGACAGGCTCTTTTGGGATGTTCATATCATCACGACGTTCAGATGTGTAACCAACACTACTGAACGAGAAAAAAACGTTTGCAGAAATGTGGCCAATTAGCTGGCAAATGTGCAAATATGTATTTTACTCATGGATTCACCTATATGTGATGCGTGATGCGTGAGGGTGTGACCTATGGCGGTATGGTAGGTCAATTGCTTCGCATATAACTAATTTTGGACATTTCTGAAAATGAGCCGACAAGTTTTTCTAAAAGATAGCTTGGTCTTATACCTCAATATTAGCCATTCGTGTTATAATTCGGTCTTACATATGACGCCATGCTTACGTTTGTATGTGAATACCGAATCACCGATACTGACATGTTATGTTACTTGTGCATATATTTTGCAAATGAGTGCATAGTATTTGTACTCTCCATATTCATGGGCTTTGGCGGCGGGTGGGGGGGGGGGGGGACGGGCCCCCACCAGTTCAAAAATAAGGAGGGGGACGCCCCCCCATGAAAGCAGACTTGCTTGATTTTTTTTCTGAATTCGTTCCAAAGGATATGAACTTAATTTATTCTTCCCTCAAATTCCATGTCATTTTTAACCATGTATCGTTGATTCCTTTATTTGATGTAGGTACTTAATTACTTTGTAGAAAATAAAATGATGATATGCCAGCTAAAAGCTGGTACACAAGATTCGCTTCTGATATGATTGAATGTCAAGTTCATCCATTCATTCACCATTAATTCCAAGACCTTAGATACAATTAATCCAAGGCACTAGGCAGCGAATAGCGTGACGTCATGGGTATATCCATCAATATGCTGTGTTCAAACAGCAATCAGTTTTAAACTGTAGTCCCTTTGAGCCGCTGAAATGTATATAAATGAGTGCTATAGCACTCATTTATATACATTTAATGTTTTCATTTTATAGCAGCATGCTTGGTATATTTGTAATGGTTGAAGAACTCTCTACAATCCATGCTAAATAAGTTTTTGAAATATATCATAGAAGGGGTAGCTATAGCTAGTATACTAGCTTGCTGGGCGATAGCGAAGAAGATTCGGGAAAATAAATGTCCACGAACACTCGCTAAAATAAGTTCCCCATTCCCATCCAGGGGTGGATCCAGGGGGGGACAAGGAGCCATGGATATGCCAAGGGGCCATGCCCCCCCCAAAGGTCCTGAGACCGTTATTTGCCCCCCCCCCCCCAACACGGCCGGACGTACATCGGTGGATGGCTGACACGCGCTACGCCCCCCCCCCCCCCCCCCGCTCAACAACTTCTCCCTAACGGCCTGCTACCCACTGGCGGATCCAGCCCCCCCCCCCTGGATCCGCCAGTGAGGGACATTTGCATCTTGTGAGGGACATTTGCATTAGGGGCAAATGTCCCTCACAAGAACATGGGGGGGGGGGGGGCATTCAATACAAGTATGCCCCCCTCCCGCACGTTCCTGCATTGGGCTGTAAGAAGTGATAACCCGCGCCCCTCTGGGGTGCAGAATCTGCACCCCCCCAAGAATTGTCACAATAACGTGAAAACTGTTTCCTATATCGACGTGAAACTTTACGTACTTTATGCTGCATTAATTCTTCGTCTAGTCACAACAAATTTCGATGAAATTGGTTGAATACTGAGGGAGATAAATACGTTTTAGTGACGTCATGTCATGTCATTTTTCGTGTAAAAAATGATAAATGTTTGAAAAATCGTAGAACATCGAGTGTTGAAGAAGAAAACAAATGCGAAAATCTACAAATGACATTCTCTTCAAAATGGTTATCTCAAATTTTCGGAATTTAATTTTGAGATTTTTACCCCCCAAATCCGAAAAAAACTGTTTTTTCGGAAAAAAATCCGCAAAATCAGCATTTTCAACGATATTTAAAAACCTGAATGTGTATTGGAGAACCAAGTATGGATAATATCCAAACCAAATTTCAAAACAATATCTTTATTTTTAATCCTCGCCCTATGGGGGGGGGGCCCTAAAACGACCCCCCCTGAGGTTTTTCTTGCATAACTTTGTAGACATGCGGCACATCTTTCTGAAATTTTCAGTAGCTAAGTATACAACAATTACATCATACATGTATGCTGTAAAAATGTCATTGCAATTGTTTGAGCAATGTGGGAAATAATGATGTTTTGATGACGCCATGTTGGTGGAAAAACGATAAATGTTTGACAAATCTTAGAAAACAGAGTTTTGAAGCAAATTGCAAACGCAATTAAGCAAAGATATAAAATGTAATTTTCTTTCAAATGGCTATCTCGGATTTTCAAAGATGTAAAAAAACGGAATACATATGATAGAACTGAGTATGGACAATTCTCAAACCAAATTTCAAAGAAATATCTTTTTTTTTGACTGAGTGATGGCTCCCTAAGTAAAAGAAATTCATGACGTCATTTTTTAAATCACTTTTTTTTAACTTTTTTGACCAGATACGAATAAATAATTACATTTTCTGTATTTCGGAGACACAACTGGTCTAGGAACATGCCTTTTTATTTACATTTATCAATTTCTCAATTTGAGATTTTCTGACAGCGAAATCGCTGTTCTGGACGTGGTCGATCGAGGTCATTCACTTGACCTGGAAGGTCACTCGTTGATCTGAAACCTAAAAATTGCATACCTTTAGATTTCGAACATGACAGGCAACATGTTGGTTCTTACCGCGTTGCTCTATGTTGCTTGGTTTGGAAGTTAACAGGGGAGGGGTCTTTTTAGGACCCCCCGTAGGGCGAAGGTGAAAAAAGCTCCCGTAGGGCGTGCGTTAACCGACTTTTGGCTCCCTAAATATAAGTAACTCATGACGTCATTTTTTTAAGTTGCATGTTTTGGCTTTTGGTGACCAGATACAGATTAATATATGCCACCACTGTATTTCTGAGACAAAACTGGTCTAGAAACATGCCTTTTTTATTTAGATTAATTAATTTCAAATGTTTTCCTCACGTGACCTGACCTTGACCTGAGGGCCAGTGTATGGGGTCAGGTTGTGAAAATGGCTGCTACTAGCGAATTATACGTGTAAAATAACCCATAAAACATGTGTCGCATTGCTTTCGTAAACTTCTTGCTAATAGTGACCTTTTGTGACTGACCTTGACCTTGACCTTTGCTTACAATTCGCCTTTCGCTTATATGGGAAATTAATTTACCTTTGAGAGCACTTTATGCGATAATTGTCGCAATCTAAGGCTTTGGATGAAAAGTATGGCCCATTAACTCAAATACCTCGATATTGCCCCTTGACCTGGCTGTGACCTGAAATTTGACTTGATTTTGAAAACTTCGCGTATGCTTTAGATGCATCTCATTGAGAGCTTTCAATTGCCGCCTTGCGCCTCTTGCTGCAGTTATTTGATCGGAAGATAACGGGGGGGCGTGTTCTTCGGCTGAATACCCCAGCGGGGCGCAGGATGATTAGGGGAAAACTACCCCCCCCCCCGGTTAACGACTGTTTTGCGCTGAGGATCCGACGCCACCCCCACACCCACCCACCCCGTATTTTTTTCGCGCTGACAACCCAACGTCACTCCCCCCCCCCGCTCAACGACTCTTCGTGCTGACGACCCGACGCTATCCCCCCCCCCCCCCCCCCCCCCCCCCTCCGCCCCCGGTCAACAACTTTCCGCAGATGAAGCTGAGCGTAATTTTCACCCCCCCCCCCTTCCCCAAAAAAACTCGAACCATAGATCCCCAGTGGTGCTATCCCCCCCCCCCCCTCCCCGGTCAATAACTTTTGTTTTTGACTGCGACTGCGTCCCCCCAGTAAAAAAATCCGTGGCGACGCCCCTGTCCATATTTCATAGCACGTAATGGCAACCGAGATCACACACGAGGCTGTAGGTCAAATTTAAGTGAACATCTTGGCCTGGGGCGGGATCTATTAAAGTCTGTGTATCTAAGATACTTAATCCCACCAACATAAATATTATTGTACATGGCTGGCATCAACACTGCTTGGCATTGGCCCTCATGCCAATCACGCGGTTCCCATGACCTGTCTGATTCTGACCCTGCGAATCGCTCATCAAAGCCCAGCGACACGGACAACACCACCCGAATTCCATCGATCACGTGACACTCACTGCAGCCGTCGCCGACGGGAATCATCAGTCACGTGACACTCACTGCAGCCGTGGCCGACGGGAATCATCGGTCACGTGACACTCACCGCAGCCGTGGCCGACGGGAATCATCGGTCACGTGACACTCACCGCAGCCGTGGCCGACGGGAGTTATCGGTCACGTGACACTCACCGCAGCCGTGGCCGACGGGAGTCATCGGTCACGTGATCGACACTCACCGCAGCCGTGGCCGACGGGAATCATCGGTCACGTGACACTCACCGCAGCCGTGGCCGACGGGAGTCATCGGTCACGTGACACTCACCGCAGCCGTGGCCGACGGGAGTCATCGGTCACGTGACACTCACCGCAGCCGTGGCCGACGGAAGTCATCGGTCACGTGCATGGGATGAACTTTATATACTTTCAGGGTTGTAGCTACAACTGCATCCTCAAAAATTACAACCCCAATTATGAATATTACAACCCCAACATTGCCAGTAAATGCATAAGTAAATAAATACTGCGAACGGTACGCAAGATCACCAAAGGATTTATCTAATAACAATAGTAACCAGTATGGTGCTGTAGTTGGCGATGAACGAGCGAGCGCGAAGGAATGTATGGTGATGTTGTTTCAACTCTATCGGGCGAGTAGTTTCTGAGATTAAAAGAAGGGCTGCGCACTTGCGCACGTGCAGAGGCACCCCCCTGACTTGTGGGAAGGCGGCGGCTGAGGGGTCCCTAACCACACACCAAATTTGCTCACAATCGGCCCAGCTGTAGCGGAGTTTTTGCGAGCAGGCACTTTTCAACACCCCTCACGAGGAACGCGCCACGCGCAGTGATAGTCACCCACGTGAGTCGGCACTGGTCTCAAACAGGATAAGTTAGATGGGGCTGCTCAGCAAATCAGCAAAGAAGCCCGCTTGTCAATCGGACGTGCGGTTACAGAGATACCAGCTTCTGAAAAGCGTCGCCACGGGCCGGGCCCGGCCGCTCATATTCAAATGTTTCCCCTACTTCACGGAAGGACGAGCGAACTCGAAGGCGCTCGCACGTAATCACCGATGCATTGATTGCTCTCAAATTACTCATATGACGTCCTGGTGTTATCCCGCCTTTACCGGAGGGTGATTCCCGGTTTGATTGATAATCAGTAATTTGATCCATAACTTCGTTTCAAAGGCAGGAAGTGTGTACTAACGTGCATTACTATGTTCTTTGGAACGTGGGATGCATGGTAGAACTGTATAGAGGTATAGGGTTTTATTAACACGCGCCCTGGAGGGACTCTGAAAATTTCACGCACTGGAGGGGGGGGGGGGGGGGCGGGGGCGGAAGATAAAGGCTCCGATAAGAAATACAATAACGAAAATTGTAGGGTAGAGAGGTTCTGTGGGGAGCACTGTTTTTTTTTTTAATCATGACCCTAGGTTAGTATCTCCAAGGTCAAATGAGGTCAAATATGCTAAGATTTGATTGTTATGCGCTCCTTGGATTGACATTGGTATGGAACGCAGTGATTGCGTGTATATGTTATATGTATAAGTATTAAGTATATTGTATGTACCACAAAATGGGCTTAAATGATTTGTTGGAGAGTCTAATGATACAATAGGGATGATAGAAGTTGCATTTGACCTCACGCCATTTACATACCAGTAAGGCCCCGTTGTTGGCGATGAACGAGCGAGGGCGAAGTAAATGTATGGTGAATTTCAACTCGATCGGGCAAGTAGTTTGAGATACAAAAAGGTGAGCACGTGCGCACGTACAGAGGCACCCCATCCCTGACTTGTGGGAAAGTGGCGGCTGAGGGGTCTCTAACCACAAAAACCAAATTTGCATGCAATCTGCCCAGCCGTTGCGGAGTTTTTGCGAGAAAGCAATTTTCAACACCCCCCACGCGGCACGCGCCACGCGCAGTGGTAGTCAGTAGTCACCCACGTGAGTCGGCACTGGTCTCAAACATGGTAAGTTGGATGGGGCTGCTCACCAAAGAAAACCGCTTGCCAATCGGACGTGCGGTTGCAGAGATATAAGCTTCTCAAAGGCGTCGCCACGGGCCAGGTCTGGTCGGGTCGGGTCGGGCTGGGTCGGGACAGGCCGCTCATATTCAGATTTTTCCCTTACACCAGGACGGACGAAGGACGAGCGAACGCTTCGCGCTCGCTCGTAACAAAACAATTAATACATATGAGCACAGAAAAGGAAAAACTTTAAAATGTTAGTCACGTTTGCCATAAATAGCATTTAAAATCCAACAATACAACATATTATCCAAAAATTACTTTGAAAGACTATTTAGGTACCTGCATGTAGCCATGTATATTTGTAATGATTGTTTATTTACTCTCCATGGTGAAGCTGGCGCTGATGCTTCGATGCTAAGTGAGCTGCAGATTGTCGTGCGCGCGATTCTTTCTCTCATTTCGTTGTTGATCCGGACATCCAGTTACTGTAATGTATGTACGTGCAGAATGTACAACGATATTTCCGTAGCCAATCAGCAACGGATTGATATTTGGATGTTGGATAGTTGGGATAGTTCATGTTTAGCTCGCGTTTCACTCAGTCATCTGTTAACTGTTTGTGAAAATCAAAGAGATAATGAAACCTATGTTAATTCTATGGTGTTTAACTATTTTCAATTTTGCACATTTTTCGTTTTTGTTTCTTGAGTCGTTTTTCCTCCCCCCGTCGCCGACTCAATTACAACCCCAACGAAAAACAAAAAGTTCCGCCTCTGGTCACGTGACACTCACCGCAGCCGTGGCCGACGGGAGTCATCGATCACGTGACACTCACCGCAGCCGTGGCCCACGGAAGTGACTCGGCAAACCGTTCTCCGCCGCAGCCGACTGGCGGCGTCACTGTCCCGTGACGGCTCCCTGTTTATGTGACGGCTCATCCTGCACTGTGACGCGCTGTGTGACGCTGCGGTGGCCGTCACACTGCGGCGTGATACCGCCGCAGTGTGATACCGCCGCAGTGTACCACCACCAACCAGCGGTGGCCTTGATTTTGACCCGCGCCACTGCCACTGCCACTAACACTGCGCGCCGGCAGACTGAGCCGGCAGAGGATGGCGCTGAGCCGTGCCACTGCCACTGCCACTAACACTGCGCGCCGGCAGACTGAGCCGGCAGAGTATGGCGCTGAGCCGTGCCACTGCCACTGCCACTAACACTGCGCGCCGGCAGACTGAGCCGGCAGAGGATGACGCTGAGCCGTGCCACTGCCACTGCCACTAACACTGCGCGCCGGCAGACTGAGCCGGCAGAGGATGACGCTGAGCCGTGCCACTGCCACTGCCACTAACACTGCGCGCCGGCAGACTGAGCCGGCAGAGTATGGCGCTGAGCCGTGCCACTGCCACTGCCACTAACACTGCGCGCCGACAGACTGAGCCGGCAGAGGATGACGCTGAGCCGTGCCACTGCCACTGCCACTAACACTGCGCGCCGGCAGACTGAGCCGGCAGAGGATGGCGCTGACCCGCCGTCTGGCCCACACCATCAGCGTCAAAATGATGTGTGGAAAAGGTAGAGGGCATTCAAGAGCAACGATCACACCTCACTCTGCGCAGACCGTCAACAATGACAAACGAGAGAATGTACAGACAATCTTTGCGAGAAATGGAAACCAGCTTAGTAGCCCTCGCACCGAAGACATCTTGAGGCTTTCATGATTTCTTCTGAATCATTTCTAATTTGTCTTATCTGTCCCCCCCTCCCCCCAAGTGATGCAGTTTTACAAGCTAGAAATTTGCACATCCTATACTTATTGCTAAAGTTGGCTCGTGTGAGCAAACGACATATACGTGATATGTTTTGACAAACGTGAGATACACATTTTATAATTGCCATGTTGTGTACACTGTACGCATGACTCTAAGTAAGAGCCTTCATTGCCGGTTGAATGTTTGCCCCCGAAAGTGAGTTTTGCCGTTAGCTTGTCAGTCGGGGCAAGTGGCGGCTCGGGCAACCGGCCGGTGGCGGCTCGGGCAACCGGCCGGTGGCGGCTCGGGCAACCGGCCGGTGACGCACCGACAACCTCTATATTTAGCCGGGCTGGCCCAGTCTGCCCGGCCTCGGCGGCCCCTGTACCGGGCCCCCACGTCCGGCCCCGAACCTGGCAGGGCAGGGGCACCCGCACGCAGTCCTGACGTGTGACAGGACACCCGCACGCAGTCCTGACGTGTGACAGGGCACCCGCACGCAGTCCTGACGTGTGACAGGGCACCCGCACGCAGTCCTGACGTGTGACAGGACACCCGCACGCAGTCCTGACGCGTGACAGGACACCCGCACGCAGTCCTGACGTATGACAGGGCACCCGCACGCAGTCCTGACGTATGACAGGGCACCCGCACGCAGTCCTGACGTGTGACAGGGCACCCGCACGCAGTCCTGACGTGTGACAGGGCACCCGCACGCAGTCCTGACGTGTGACAGGGCACCCGCACGCAGTCCTGACGTGTGACAGGGCACCCGCACGCAGTCCTGACGCGTGACAGGACACACGGCGGACGTCATCACATCGGCATGTCGTCACCTCCGAGACAGTTGGACGTTTCTCGATTAATGAGCCACAGTGGCATCAGTTCCGCCAATTCGAACCCATAAGCCCAATATTCATATCGTACAATTGGCGAGAACTATCGTCGACTTGGTCGAAAACGGGAAGTGGTTCTGAACTACTCTTAAGCACTTGTAGTTCTCTGTGAGATTTATGGTTTCAACATGTGTTAACCAAACTCATGCATATTGAACTGGCGTATGGATTGCCTCTAATCTGAACCTCAGACCTGAACCCTTACCTGACTTTTGTCCTGACCTATGACCTGAAATGTGACCCCACCTTTGATCTTACCTCTTACCTGTCCTCTGACCTCTTAGCTGGCCTCTGACCTGACTGACCTCTGACCTGACCTCTACACTGACCCTGGCTCATTGCCTCCGAGCTGACCTCTGACCTGACCTCTGACCTGACCTCTGATCTGACCTCTGACCTGACCTCTGACCTGACCTCTGACCTGACCTCTGACCTGACCTCTGACCTGACCTCTGACCTGACCTCTGACCTGACCTCTGACCTGACCTCCGAGCTGACCACTGACCTGACCTCTGACCTGACCTCTGACCTGACCTCTGACCTGACCTCTGACCTGACCTCTGACCTGACCTCTGACCTGACCTCTGACCTGACCTCTGACCTGCCATCTGACCTGACCTCTGACCTGCCCTCTGACCTGACATCTTGTCTGGCCTCTGACCTCTGACCTGACCTCTGGTCTGACCTGACCTCTGACCTGCCCTCTGACCAGACCTCTTGTCTAGCATCTGACCTGACCTCTGACCTGACCTCTGACCTGACCTCTGACCTGACCTCTGACCTGACCTCTGACCTGACCTCTGACCTGACCTCTGACCTGACCTCTGACCTGACCTCTGACCTGACCACTGGTCCGACCTGACCTCTGACCTGATCGCTGACCTGACCTCTTGTCTGGCCTCTGACCTCTGACCTGACCTCTTGTCTGGCCTCTGACCTCTGACCTGACCTCTTGTCTACCTCTGACCTCTGACCTGACCTCTTGTCTGACCCCTGACCTCTGAGCTGACCTCTGGTCCGACCTGACCTCTTACCTCTGGTCCGACCCGACCTCTGACCTCTGACCTCTGACCTCTGACCTCTGCCTCTGACCTCTGACCTCTGACCTCTGACCTCTGACCTCTGACCTCTGACCTCTGATCTCTGACCTCTGACCTCTGACCTCTGACCTCTGACCTCTGACCTCTGACTTCTGACCTCTGACCTCTGACCTCTGACCTCTGACCTCTGACTTCTGACCTCTGACCTCTGACCTCTGACCTCTGACCTCTGACCTCTGACCTCTGACCTCTGACATCTGACTTCTGACCTCTGACATCTGACCTCTGACCTCTGACCTCTGACCTCTGATCTCTGACCTCTGACCTCTGACCTCTGACCTCTGACCTCTGACCTCTGATTTCTGACCTCTGACCTCTGACCTCTGACCTGCGGCAGGGTTTTTCGGCCGTCGTCGGCTGGTGGTCGACCTGTCCGGGTCCAGTCAGCTGGCGGCTGTGCTCAGCTGTCAGCCGCTACTGGTCGGTCACGTGATCTCCGGCCAGCTGTGGAGCAGGAACGCCAGCGCCAGTGACGAGGAAGGCGAGCTGACCTCGGTCGCGCAGCGTCTCACCGACCGCGGGGTCGGTGCCCGGCTGCTGCGGGAGGTCAACCAGACCGGCTGCCCCGGCTACTCCGGCCGCAGATAGAGTGGAGAGATACGCCAGATACGCCGGATGGAACGTAAATTGGAGTGGTTTTAATGGCACGAACCAAGCGCAAATGTCAGATTGATTTCAGAGTGGATATCACACTAAACACGAATGACCGGAAAAGGACATCTGCAGAAGAACGTATATGCAGGTTCAGTGTGTGTTTGTCATTTATCGTGCTGCTTGTCTCTGCTCTGACTTTACGTTATTGCCATATTTGGTGTTTCGCAAGGCACCATCGCTTTCTTTCGTAATTGGAAGTGTTGCTAATATTCGCTTTATTTAATACAATACAATAATATATCCATGAACCTTTCAACAGCATGCCCATATCCACTTAACTTGTGTGGTTGTGAACTGTTCACCTCCCGGTTCACTGCAACTGGCCACTGCAATTGCAATTGCAATTGACGAAGCGACATACCCACGTTTCTACATTCTCGCCAAACAGCAATCATCATGGCGACAAAGAACAGTAAAGAAAGGAGTGAAAGGACCATGGTAAGCGAATAGTGGACGAAAAAGCGACAACCTACTGTATGCTTAACTGGCTGTGTTAGATTGTAATTTATCTAAAGATGGTGAATAATGACATCGATTTGTTAAATTAACGATATAATAGTAAGTCATGTTTCTTGACCTTTTCAGATTCCTTAGTCTTAAAAGGTACCAGACTGGTTATTGATTCAACTTTTTGGAACGATTCAATCATGATTCACTTTTGAATCTGAATGATTCAATCACCGTTCGATTCACGGATACAATTTTGACAATTGATTCCTTCCGATTCAAAGAATCAAAACAAACATTTTAATCGATTCACGTTTGATTCAACATTTAAATATATGTGGTTAATTTATATCAAATCAATACAAATGGAAACATATATGATATATCATCATTAAAACATTGTTACAGCAATACTATTTCAGTATAAATGAATGTAGCCACTGGGACTGTATGTATTTGCACAATTTAACAGTGTACTTGCATCGTTAAGAATCGTTAAATCTGTTGATTCAATCAGTCTTGATTTGATGCGGGTTTTGATTCAATCACGATTCATGAATCAAAAGATTTTGTGGTGAATCAATTATTGTTTGATTCAAGGAATTTTGATTGAACAATTCCAATCGATTCAATCAGTGTTGAATCAATAACCAGTCTGAAAGGTACTTCGATCTCATTGGACGGGTTTGGATTAAAATAGTTCCCATTCTGAAGAAATCCTGGCTACTGCAATGCTGTTTATGATTATTATGCGTACTTTGATCATCAGCCTTCGGCAAATCTACAAATTAGATAAAATTATGTACTTTACTCAAGTTTCACTTATTGTAGGATTTCCTCCGAAAAGACATTCCAAAGCCCACACAAATATACAGATCTTGAGAGAAAAAAACGTTAGTTTATCGGCCTATCGTTTCAAACATGACACCTCAACGGGCTCGACCAGTTTATTGGTAAAACAAGCGGAACAAGCAGCCGGTGAAATTCACCGCCGGACACCTGGTATCAGTTGTGACAAGCTGTGTTTCTCAAACCTGCCACGCCAGCAGCATGGCGCCCCTATCGCTGTAGATAGGCACAGCGCCTGACCATGACGAGTCAAAGCTTCACTGATGGCCGTTTTTAGTGGTGGATAGGAATATGAACTTCGGTCTCCTAAAAAGAAGCGCGGTGACCTCAATACAAAACATGTCCAACATGCCTTCATCACAACTCACACGGGATAAGGACGTCCAGACTCCAGTGTCGACCGGAAAGAGGAGCAACTCACTCGTTCCCCTGACTAGATGACAGAACATCAAAGGCTGATACACCCGGGTCCCTGGGTCCCTGGGTGAGAGGTCTCAGTCTTGGCTGTCCCTGTGCCGCCTCATTGCGATGCAATGCTGCTATTTCGATCATGCTGATGATTGATGATGATATTTTTGACCAGGGGCGCCGCAACTGCTGCAGGACAAGACCGGCTAACTAAGAATCTAAGAAACTAAGAAGATAGATTTATCTCTGCGATGTTGGACTTCACAACCCTAATCATGCTCATCAGTCACCAGCCAGCACAAGAGTTAATGAACATCAGGAACACTGAATTACTTTGCGTTATTGGACATTTTCTAAATATACTATATGCCATTTGCACTTTTCTGATCAAAGTGAATAAATGCAATTACGTTTATCAGTCCTATATCTTGAGAAATAAAACAATTTCATGCGGCATCAATGTAATGTGATACCTATACCTACTTACGTTCCAACTTATTCGATTTGATGTAAATGTATAGGAATATGTTATGAAACGATACAAAACTTTGTGGAGATCGATGAATCAAACTGTTTCAAAATACCTATAGTTACCGAGCGGACGCGAGGTACCCCGTACCTGACCCGAGCTACGTATGCTTTTTTCACCTTCACCCTACGGGGGTGGGGGGGGGGGGCTGACAGCCCCCCTGTTAACTTCCAAACCAAGCACCTTAGAGCAATGCGGTAAAAACCAGCATGTTGCCTGTCATGAGAGGAATATAACAGTATGCGATTATCAGGTTTCAGGTCAACGGGTGACCTCCCAGGTCAAATGAATGACCTCGGATTTACCACGTCCAGTACAGTGATTTTGCTCTTCAGAAAACCTCACAATTATAAATTTATCAATGTAAATAAAAAGGCATGTTCCTAGACCAGTTTTGGCTCGGAAATACAGAAAAGGTAATTATTTGTTCGTATCTTGCCAACAAAAGTAAAAAAGTTATTAAAAGTATGACGTCATGAGTTTTTACACTTAGGGAGCTATCACTCAGTCACAAATGAAGATATTGCTTTAAAATTTGGTATGGGTATTGTCCATACTCAGTTCTCTCACATATATTTCGTTTTTAACATCTTTGAAAATTTTGATTTTGTTGGGATTGAAAAAAAGAAGTTTTTTATTTATTTTAGGGATCAAAAACTCAAAATTGTGAAAATCCGATATTGTCATTTTAAAGAGAATGCTATTTTGTATCTTTGGTGCGTTGTGTTTGTAATTGCCTTTACAAATCTTTTTTCTACCATTTTGTAAATATTTATCGTTTTTTTTCTTCTCACCAACATGACGTCATCAAAACATGATTATCTCCCAGACTGCTAAACCAATTTCAATTCAATTTCTACAGCATACGTATAATTGTTGTAAACTCAGCTACCGAACATTTCAGCAAGATGCGCTTTATGTGTACAAAGTTATTTAAGAAAACCCTCAGGGGGACCTGTCAGCCCCCCCCCCCCCGTAGGGCGAGGGTTAAATCATGCCATGCTTTGAATGGGACGGTCGAGCAGGCGATCCAATGCAGACGCCTTCCGGTAATACCGTTCATATTTGGTGTGTGGGTATCACGAAAACTGGTCGCCCATAAAATATGCAATTGAGCTTTATTGTTGTTTCTCAGTGCGAGCAAACATGAAACTGTCCTATTCTGACATTTATTGCTGACTCCACTTTTCCTTATTCATTTATGGCTAGGCATGCAGACGCTGGGAGCTTTTGGGCATCCTGTCGTTTGTTTATTTATGAATGTAGTGTATGCACTGATTTATACTGCGCATTGTGTGCTATTGGTAAGCGTAGGTGTATGATACATGTATCATACACCTACACCTACGAGGATCTCAGTATATATTTCATATATGGAGGTATTCACGTAATGCATGTATGCATTACGTGAATACCTCCATATATGAAATATATACTGAGATGAGAGATCTGTTCGCTTTGTGTCTGTGTGTCAGCATGAGTCGTATTACCTGCTTTTACACGTTTATCTGCTTACCCATAAGATTCATATCCGTATTTTATACTTGATGAATGTAATTTAAAGTCAAATCATAAACACTATCATATTGAAATTCACTTGAAGCCAATTTGTAGTGAGTAATATTAAACGACTAGCACAAGTTACAACTTGGATATGTTACAATTTATATGATATCGGAGCTATTAGCAAAGACTCGTAGCTTAAACAAGTATACCACAAAAGCTATTCGTATGTCAACCAAATGTCTATAATGCAACTCATATTGTAAATACCTTAACGTGCAGTGCATATCCTGCTATATGTTTCGCTCTACTGAGCTGGTTCCATGAATGTTGTCACAATGCATCTGAGTAGCCGGGCCTGGTGGCCGGGATACCCCCAGCTCGGCAGGTATATATATATCTGCACAACACGAGTCGGCCCCGCGCGGCGGCGGTCCGTTTGCCCGCGCGGTGTAACGCCGGAGCTGCCGGCTCCTCTCCAGTGGCACACGGCCGCCGGCAGTCGTGACTGGAGCATCACCCGCTCCAGGATGGCATTTGATGCGGCCCTAATCGTGCCACACAATCCAATTCCGCTAAATCAGATCATCTGCTGCCAGCGTGCCGGCCGGCCATCCGCTCAGCGGAAGGTGCTCTGGAAAAGTGTCGCCGGTTCTGCAGCGCCGATCTGTGTCGGCATGTGACCGCTTACGGTAACTGAGGTTGTGAGAATGCTCCCAACTATTGTTTTCCGTAATTGTAATTACAGGAAATGCTCCAAGAAGCGCCATTGACGTTTAGTTCTCTAAATTTATGCGTGGATTGAATTGCGTCCATTCGAATAGTTGATGTTGAAATGCAAGTATAGAGACCTTATTCGGGAACATGCACAGTATATCCGTGGCTTTTCAGAGTCCGTCGCAATAAATGAGTAGAGGCGGTAGAAGACAATTGCATGGCTGAATATTCTGCACGTCTGTATCGTCTTTATATTACCTTGCCTTATCGCAATTTACTAGTTAATAGTTTTACATAAGATCTTGACGTTTTATATTGCGTTATTCAACATGGGATATAACAATCTGAATACTCCTGAGAGTTTAGAGGCCAGCCTGATAACCTCATAAGAAGACATGGATAAGACGGAAGTGTAAGCTGATAAAGTATGTAGATTAAGCCAAGGAAGACGAGTTAAAAGCTGGCCATTTATGGCTATTTGAGCAAAAGTCCTAATACTCTTAACTGAGTGACTGGAACTGGATATTTGGGAAAGTTTGGAATCAAGCGAGCCAGCGGAACCTTGGCGCCATCCCGAGGGAAAACCTCGAAATGACCGTGGATTCACGCACAATAGGTAAATTTAATGGTTCAATCTTACAGACTCTCTGATATGCAACAGTTTACACTTTACGCAGTAATACTCGTCAACAATTTGTTTTCTTCAAAATAACAAGAAATTTGTGTGAGTCGAATGGCAAACGGTATTTGTATGAACACTACTCAAATGGCCGATATTTTCACATATATATATATATTTTCGAGATTTCCGATATTTTCATATTGTATTGTATTGTATTGTATAATAACGAACAATCCACACGAATGTGGTTTTTACAGTTCTGAGTCAATAAAGGGATAAACATGGGATAAGACATGACATAGTAAAACATGCGCACATATATACACATACGTCCACACCGAAATCGAAACAAAATCAGACATTTGCTGGCAAGAGTCGGCGCTTCAGCTGTCTTTTAAATTGTCTGACAGACATATCGTTGAACTCGCGTGGCAGCTCGTTCATGCCAAGCGCCGCGCGGTAGGCGAAGCGCCTCTTGCCAGTCTCCGTCCTAACCCGCGGTAGGAATAGCAGCCGGTCCTGCCTAGTGGGCCGCGAGTGGGCAGGCCTGTCACAGTGGGTCACGAATATCTCGGCGAGACTCTCCGGCTTAGCGGTGCGGCGGACTTTGTGGAGAAGGCCATGATCATATGCTGCCGATATTCACGTGCATGAAAACGTGCGAAATAAATAAGCGAATACTATGTATTACACCGCGAGCGAGTATAAATATGCAGTTATCGACAAGGCGAAGCCGAGCCGATTAACGCATCATTGTACTCGCGAATGGTGTAATAATTTTATCCCACGCCGCTACGCTAAACAAAATCAGAACCAGTAGTGATATATTTTCGCATTCCTAGCTCAGCTTTGCTACTACCAATAGTATATTGGTGTAATTTAAAACAAATTTGCCCATATTTACTAAGAATCGGTCGAAAGTTTACTAAAGTCTCACCCGAAGATTTCACAGCCGTGGATTATCAGATTGATAATCACCATATGGTGATTCAATTCGGAGTTAAATGACGGTCGGTTAAAAAATAGCTTTAATACGTGATTCAATGGCAAAGAGAGATATCGGCGTGGGATAATATACTTTAATGGACGAGCGCCTGCAAAATATTTGTTATTTGACGAGCCGAAGGCGAGTTCAATAAGCAATCTTTCAGGCGCGAGTCCATTAAATATTTGATCATGCAACTGTTCGCCCGATCTAATAATCCAATAATGCATGACTAAATATGGTATGATCCAATGGATCCAATAACAAAAGTGTTATTGGATCCTGTAGAGTCCATTATCACTTCCGGTGTTTTTTCCCATTGGCTTCAGCATTACGATTCATAAAGTATAAACAGATGCATTTATTGGTAACATATGTGTAACACGTGCTGAATAGGAAACAGTCTCTCAGTTCCATGATAATTCGACGTATAAGGCATAAGCACAGTATATGCATTCACGCACAAGGAAGCAGTCTCCAAAATGAGAAGAAAAGTCAACAAATCTTGGGAAATATCGTTCGAAAGCTGGAAAGTCACTTCTGGGAAGTCCGTAGATTTTGTATTCCGTTGTTACTTGGCAAACGCCAATGCTACGATACTCAGACTCCCAGTGAAATGCAGGCATGACTCGACAATATTGCTAAACTGCAAGCCACACATGGTCTTTGTTATATAGATGACAAGCTTTGACAATGCACGAAACGTCAGTATCTTTGCATGTTTCTGAAATTATCTCAGTATAGCCTAATATTTGGGGATGACTCAGATAACATTGTATAGATTGATGAGTTTTACACTTGTTTTACTTCCATTGTTTATGTTGATCTCGTTTCTAGGACATGCAAATGTGCTGCTGTAAAGGTATGTGCATGAAGTTTTTCGCGTTTTGATTTTATCATACAAATGAGCATACAAATGACGTGAAGCCACCACTGCAGATACGCCGATATACAAATTCCCCTATTGTTACCGAATTTGACCATGACATTGTCATTTATATTTCTTTCAAAACATGAATAACAGCCACCATGGAATTATAACAATAACAGACCAAGTCTCACAAGTAAGCTTTAGTTGGTCAAATAGGGCGTGCATTACAATGCCACAACATGCACAGATTTCAGCAAGCATGGCATCCCATGTCAGCTTAGTTAGTAGCGATTGGCGATAACCAGCTTGACATTAGGTGGACCATGTTTGCAGCGGCCACATCATTAGGGTTTGATCTGTCGAAAATGGGTAATATCACCAAATATGGACATATTGCCACTCTGAACCATGTCCTGTTTAAACAAGCGCCCAAAACGGCCGCGCATTTTTTTGCACGCTTCATGATGACACCATAAATACCATTATTTCTACTGCTGTTGTGGTAAGTATTGTATACAGAAAATGTGATGCTGTTCATGCAAACCATGGCGTTGGAAGAGAAAGCCTTAACTTTACAAATCATTTCATTCAAATAAAATATCATGTAATGATATAAGTATAAAATAGCAGAAAGAAGAACACGAAAAATGAGCCCAATATCTGACAACAAATATGAGCTGTCAAGTGCAATGTGCTTTGTGAGTTACTTATTGTAGAGAAAATATGATCTGAGCGAACCACACATATAATGTTACTTATAATACAAATTATACAGGAAATAACGATGTGCTATTACCGTAGCTTTAGACATAAAGACATAAAAGAAAAGTGCAACAAAGAGCCTCTTGGGCCCATCCGAGGTTGCACCCCACCCCACCCACACCCACACCCACCCCCCCCCCCTCCGCCAGTCTCGCCCCTTCAAATCACCTTACTCTACCTGCATAAAAGAAGGCTAATCCCACGAGTATTTATGAACTAATCCCTTCTCTGTAAAGTATTTATCTAATCTAATTTTGAAGGAAGCAAGTGTCACTGCATCAGCGACATCCCCTGGTAGCATATTCCAATGTCCTACAACCCTTCTACTGAAAAATGACTGTCGTAGCCTAGTCCTACTTTGTTTCATAATGAGTTTATGCTGATGACCTCTACCTCGATTTTCCCTATTGAACTCAAACATACCCTTTAAATATCCAGAATGCTGACTATTTACAAATTTGAAGACTTCAATTAGATCTCCTCTTAGCCTTCTATATCTAAGTGAAAACATACCCAATTTCCTTAATCTATCTTCATAAGGTAAACTACCAAGACAATTAATCATTTTTGTTGCCCTTTTTTGAACTCTTTCTAACAACCAGCAATCTTTCTCATATGTTGGAGACCAGGCTTGTACACAATACTCCAAATGTGGTCTAACGTATGCACAATACAGTTTTGTTATTACCTTTTCACTCTTGTAGGAAACATTTCTGTTAATGGCCCCTAGCATTCTAAGTGCCTTTTTCCTAGCTTCTACAACCTGGTCTGACGCTGATAGTCTATTGTTTACCACGACACCTAAATCTCTTTCCTTTTCAATCTGCTCCATTTTCTGCCCACCCATTTCATACCTATGTTTACTGCTAACCCGTCCAGCGTGCATAATCTTACATTTACTCAATTTGAATTTCATCTGCCATGCTTCAGACCACTCAACTAGCTTGTCCAGATCTGATTGAAAAACATCCTGATCATGTTTTCCTCTAATAATCCTGACAACTTTTAGATCGTCTGCAAATTTCAAGACTTTGCTGTCTATACTGTTCTCAATTGCATTCACAAATATTATAAAAAGCAATGGGCCCAGGACTGAGCCCTGTGGAACCCCACTGAGAACCTCCTTCCATTGTGATTGGCACCCATTCAATATAACCCTTTGCTGGCGTCCTGAAAGCCACGTTTCTATCCAATCCAGAATCTTGCCCCTGATCCCATGAATTTTAAGTTGCAACCCCAGTCTTGTATGGGGGACTTTGTCAAATGCTTTACTGAAATCAAGAAAAGCTACATCTAGCTGTTTACCCTGATCAACGCTATCTGTTGCAACATCCAAAAACTCCAGAAGATTAGTTAAACAAGAACGGCCCTTCCTAAAGCCATGCTGTGTATCTTTGATGAGTTCATTTTGCTCCAAGAATTCAACAATCTTATCTTTGATGATTGATTCAAGCACCTTGCAGACTAATGAGGTCAGACTAACTGGTCTATAGTTTTCCTCTTTACTTCTATCTCCCTTTTTATGAATAGGAACAACATTTGCTCTTTTCCAATCAAGTGGAATTTTACTATCTGCAAGTGATTTAGAAAATATTATGGCTAATGGAACCGACAACTCCCTTTCAGATTCTCTTAAAAGTCTAGCATGGATTTCATCAGGTCCTTCTGCCTTGTTAGGCCTTACTTTCTTTAGATATTCTAGAACAAGTTCACTACTTATGCCACCTAGCTCTCCTATAGTCTCCTCTGTCTCTAGCTCAGGCTGAAGTGCTGCAATACTACTCTGGTCCTCGATAGTAAAGACAGATTGAAACTGATCATTAAGCACTTCAACCATTTCACTGTCCTTGCTAACTAACACATCATCTACCTTAAATGGACCTATATTTTTGGAAACTGTACTTAACTTATAAAAACTGAAGAACTTCTTACTATCTGCATTACAATGTCTAGCTAAATCAAGTTCCTTTGCCCTTTTAGCTGCTCTGACCTTTTTCTTAACTGAAAAAAGACCTTTTTCTTAACTGAATTATACCCCTCACTAACCCATGTCTCGGTTACACAAATGATATCAGGCTTTTCAAGGGCAACATAACACTCAAACTCATCAAATTTAGACCTAATACTTTGGGCATTCAGCAACACACATGTGATCTTATTCTTTGAGCTGACTCTACTAATTCTGAGGGAATTATGATCTACTGTCCTATTCTGGCATGAACTTCTACCAATGCTTACTTCCTGATGCCCTAGTACTAGCGTCCCTGACCCCCCCCCCTCCCTCCTACCTAGTTTCCCTGAATGACACTTCTGTAGGCATCTCCCAAAGCCCTTGCCCCCTCATCCGATAAGTGAAGCCCATCCTTCATATAGTACCTATGCCACTCATAGAACTGATCCCATAAGTCTACATAACTAAGCCCCATAGCTGAACATAAGTTCTGAACTGAGCTGTTCACAGACAGAGCTCTCGAGTACCACTCCTCACTGGCTCCACAGCGAGGGAGGATGCCAGTCACAATGACTGGTTTCCTGGACTCCTTCAACCTCTGCAGCAGGCTCCGGTACTCCGCTACTATTCTCACACTCTGCCTAGGTCCTATGTTGTTCACCCCCACCTGTATTATAACTGTCTCCGGGCTACTCCTACCAAGTTCTGCCTCAATGACAGGGCCCATATCAACTACTTTTGCCCCCGGTTTGACTATACATTTGTCCCTCTTCCCACAGAATGTTCGCCTTAAGGGCCTTACCCTTGAGTCCCCAACCACTAAATGCTGAATCTGTTCCCTGTCACTTTCAGCTGCTGACTCTAACGCACTGAACCTATTTGCTATTGTAACCTGCTGATGTTCCCTGGGGCTGTACTGCCTGACTCTACCCTGAACTTTTGTCCATCCCTCCTGATCCCCTTCCCTCTTCCTCCTCCAGATTCTGCTACCACCCTCCATTACCCAGCACCCCTCCTCATCCTTACTGTCTGTGGCCCTAGCATTACTTTCCACAATGTTGAGTCTCCAGAAACGTGACCCTCCAACACACTTCCAAACCCCAGCCGCACTATCCACCTTTGCCTTATCCTCCTCCCTTATGCCCCTATCAGAACTACCACTGGTCCCTGATCCTGTAGGCTCCTTTTCTGACCCCCTAACCACGATCTGCGCATACGTTCCTTGGTCAGGAGCTACACCCTCCTGCGGCTCATCTCTACACCTACACTTACTTAACTGCGCCTCAAGCTCCGCTACTCTAGCCTGGAGGGCCTCTAGCTCTGCTACCTTCGCCTGCATCCTAGTCATGCTCATTTGAATACACTAGTAACTTAGGTATATAACTTAGGTACTATGCACTTTTCAATACTTTACTAACTTAACTTAACTTTTTTTGTTTGTTTTTTCTTCTTCTAAACCTTAACTAGATCTAGGTAAAGCTGGTGACACAAATCAGCTATGAGTGCACCTAATACTAGACTAAATATCTAATCCTTAAATAAACTGAATACTAAATACACCTTAATTATCCCTAATTTTCTAAAATATCTACTTATCCAACCCTGCAACTAATAACACAAAAATAAGACTAAGACAATTATGGCGCACACAAGCTAGAATGAAAAGTCCTTTAAAAAGCAAGTAAGAGGTAACAGCTAACTATGAATGCTTAAAAATAATACTTAAACGATCCACAAAACTAAATATCTAATCCTTATATCTAAATATAATGTGGTTCCTCAAAAAATACACAAAACAACAGAGCTATCCAACAGCTACTTAGCTTGGCTAAAGCAGGGTTCAGAAGAGGAACCCTGCTTTAGCCAAGCTTTGCAAGTAAGCTTGCAAGTACGACTACTTATAGCATCAAATAATTTCTAAAATAATTTTTATGATTCTTGCTTACTGATACACAGAACAAGAATGGCGATTTTTTTTTTATTATTTGTTATATTATTCATGCTTGAACTGTGAAGTGCATCACCTATATGGTTATTGGTAACAATTCATGTCGCGAATTTAAGCACACAGACCAAAACATAAACACCCGAGGCTTAGCATTCCTTACTGAACATAAACACCCGAGGCTTAGCATTCCTTACCGAACATAAACACCCGAGGCTTAGCATTCCTTACCGAACATAAACACCCGAGGCTTAGCATTCCTTACCGAACATAAACACCCGAGGCTTAGCATTCCTTACCGAACATAAACACCCGAGGCTTAGCATTCCTTACCGAACATAAACACCCGAGGCTTAGCATTCCTTACCGAACATAAACACCCGAGGCTTAGCATTCCTTACCGAACATAAACACCCGAGGCTTAGCATTCCTTACCGAACATAAACACCCGAGGCTTAGCATTCCTTACCGAACATAAACACCCGAGGCTTAGCATTCCTTACCGAACATAAACACCCGAGGCTTAGCATTCCTTACCGAACATAAACACCCGAGGCTTAGCATTCCTTACCGAACATAAACACCCGAGGCTTAGCATTCCTTACCGAACATAAACACCCGAGGCTTAGCATTCCTTACCGAACATAAACACCCGAGGCTTAGCATTCCTTACCGAACATAAACACCCGAGGCTTAGCATTCCTTACTGAACATAAACACCCGAGGCTTAGCATTCCTTACCGAACATAAACACCCGAGGCTTAGCATTCCTTACCGAACATAAACACCCGAGGCTTAGCATTCCTTACCGAACATAAACACCCGAGGCTTAGCATTCCTTACCGAACATAAACACCCGAGGCTTAGCATTCCTTACCGAACATAAACACCCGAGGCTTAGCATTCCTTACCGAACATAAACACCCGAGGCTTAGCATTCCTTACCGAACATAAACACCCGAGGCTTAGCATTCCTTACCGAACATAAACACCCGAGGCTTAGCATTCCTTACCGAACATAAACACCCGAGGCTTAGCATTCCTTACCGAACATAAACACCCGAGGCTTAGCATTCCTTACCGAACATAAACACCCGAGGCTTAGCATTCCTTACCGAACATAAACACCCGAGGCTTAGCATTCCTTACTGAATCACGTCACACGTAGCCAACACCTAATTAAAAAAACATGTGTTATAATTAATTAACTGGCGTGCGGGCCAAATTCTAGCGAAGAGCTTCTCATCATCAATGCCATACCTATGTCAACCTCTAGACAAAACAAAACAATTGCATTGGGTATTTAAACCTACCGGTTTCAAGGGTTAATGAATGAAGACAATACACTAAGGCAAAACAAATCAATGAAGTATAGGTTTTAGCTATGCAATACACTCTGAATAGTCACAATGAAATACAATCCAGACGGGGTCGACAAAGTTCACTTCTGCTGCACTTATCCTTACAAGGGAATTTGGCTAGATAGACATTAATTGCTGCTTCTAAAATGGGATTTAAGGAGATAAACTTAAAAAGAAAGAGGAAAATATGCCCAATAGCCTTGTTTTCAAAGGAAACTCTTAACATCCACTTGAAATACATCGATAGCTGACGGTATTTTTTTTGCAGGAAGGCCGTGTCCAGTAACTCCCCGGCATTTCTCCTGATTGGGAGTTGTGAAAAATAAAATCCAACTGTCACTGCACCCGACTGCAGTAGGATCTTTGATGGGCCTGCAACACTCCCCCGCATAACGATGCATAACTAAACCACTGAATGATGCATAACTTCCGCGAGCCATAGTTTGTGCTCAAAGTTAGCAGACCGTGACATTAGCGACTTTGAACTGCCTGTTCTTCCATATTTCGCTTGTCATGCAAAGTTAAACTAGCGGTTCAGCGTGTACTACTGTCCTCTCCCACCCGCTTCCCACTCTAGCACAGCACAGCTCAGGGATGGGATGGGTAGAGAGGAGAGGAGAGGAGAGGAGAGGAGAGGAGAGGAGAGGAGAGGAGAGGAGAGGAGAGGAGAGGAGAGGAGAGGAGAGGAGAGGAGAGGAGAGGAGAGGAGAGGGATGGGTAGAGAGGGGGCAGCTCTCAGTCTCGGTGTCAGCTGACTGATGAAATGCGGAGCTCAGGGGCTGACCTCCGGCGAGGGCCGCTGGTCCGGCTGCTGGCATAAACATAGCGCAAATCTGGCCGCTGGCTGACCGCTGGGAACTGCTGCCGCTGGGACGGGCCCGCCAGGCACGGTAGCGCGCGCTTCCGACTGCAGGTTTGTATGTCTCGGCTGCCACCGCCGCCACTACGCCCGATACCGCCGGCATAGAGACATAACAAGCAGAGATGCAGTGTCCTTCAATGCAGCCGTGGCGGATACACAGCGGCACCAGGCGAGGCGGCCGTAACGGAGGGAGGTACGTGGCCTTACCAGATGAGGCGGCCGTAACGGATGGAGGTACGCGGCCTTACCATACGAGGCGGCCGTAACGGAGGGAGGTACGCGGCCTTACCAGACGAGGCGGTCGTAACGGAGGGAGGTACGTGGCCTTACCAGATGAGGCGGCCGTAACGGATGGAGGTACGCGGCCTTACCATACGAGGCGGCCGTAACGGAGGGAGGTACGCGGCCTTACCAGACGAGGCGGCCGTAACGGAGGGAGGTACGCGGCCTTACCGGACAGGGGGGGGGGGGGGGGGGCAGTGGCGGAGCGGGACAGGTGCGTGGTAACGGAAACGGGAGATCTACTGCAGATTATAGCTCAGCGATGGCTCTGGATAACACCAGTCGAGTGGGTGTTCCTATCAGTTCACTCTCGAAACGGTACCGGGAGAGAAGGACTGCATTGCTCGGACATAGCTGAGCTCATTTGGTGCGTGGGAGCGGGATTTACGCCAGATGCTCCAAAACACATCTGTCAGATAAAACGTGACTCATAACTAACTGTTTTTGACTCACGATTTTGCATGAATATAGATGTTTCGGACTATATATATAGGACAATATGATGTACAACAGAATTAATTGATAACAATGAATCTCTAAATCAGATCCACGCTATGTATATACACATGTTGTGATATAAAAAAGACACACATGATTGTAACAGACCGTAAAGTACATTTTTAATACTCACCATACAGTCACATCGGCATGTCATCTGTTATCAATCGGAATACAGTGTGGGGATTCAGGCTCTTTCGAATTAAATGGTGGGCTTAAAATGAAACAGGTTTAATGCGGAACTGATAATGCAACGTTGATATTAGTATATACTTAATTATGATTGCAAAGCCTTAAGCACATTATTAGAGTACTTTGCTTCTCGTAAACAAGAATCTGTAAAGTAATGCTAATGTTGCTAAGCTATACCGAACTCTTCCAGCTAGAATACTTAGTCAGTATTTTTCAAGAGCTGGACTTTTTGTAGTTGTATATGCAAGTCAAAACTTGAAAAATTAAGCTGACTTCCCAGTTAAGCTTGATCAAACTGCAGAATATATGTGAACTGAATAGGCGTACTGATATAATATATATTTGTCCATCCTTACAATTTATTTTTATCAACACACTTTTTCTTTGATTTTTGCCAGGTACACCATATTACGCTGCAAAACTATGATATTTATTGACCATGGCCATTAACAAAATCACAAATGACACAAGGTAGTACTTAGAAAGGCTTCTGAAGCTCATATCCCCCAAGCCAATAGATCGGCAGGTCACAATAAAGGTAGCCGGCCAATGCTACAAAAATGGTTTAAAACCATTTTGTGATCAACCTTTTCAAAGCAAATACACAGAACAGACACGAATAATTAGTATACTATAGCATTGTCTGTGTCTATAGACACAGACAATATCCGTTTTAACGAAGGATTATTGTGCTGCAAAGATTCTGAAAAGTTTTAACAAGTTTTGGTATAAAAGTATTAGTTGAAAAGTTTCGACGATCCATCTACACAACTTTTACATGCGATGTTTGGCTTGAAATGTGGTTCATAATTTTGTAATGTGTTGGTAAGAATAAAATATGTTGACAAAATTGCGGTTTGGTGGTAATTAGCAAGATAAGTATTGATAGGTTAGTTGTGATACCAGATCTCCACCGACTGAAACTTGTCAAAACTTCAGAACGATTCAGAAACTATATGTGGCGTGCGACACAATTGGACACAATGGACTCGCCCAATCCGGCCCAATCCGGCGGACGGCATGTGCGGCCTTGCTTTGTCCATGTGCGTGCGGCCCGCGGGTCGGAAGCGGCGGCGAATCTATGCTGGCATATCACTGCGCATGCGCAGACAGACTTGTGAGCCATGACGCTGCCAAATTTAGTAACTAATATGACGGTATGCTAAACTGAACGAATGGACTCTACGCATATTTTCTATAAAAACGGCCAATTTTGTATCATAAACTTGTTATCAGCTCAATACATGTTTACATAACTAATGAATAGTGATAATATCGCCTAAATAAATAATTTATTTCTTGGAATGTATAATATACTAAGACTTCTTATCAAAACTTCTTAAAACTTTTCATAAACTTTCCGGAAATTTTTCAGCGCAATAATCCTTCATGAAAACGGCTACTAACAACAAAGAAGTAGAATAATGTGTTTGCTTATGTCATGGTATTTGTAAACAGGATACATGTATCTGAACCAACCCAGTTAGTTGATCCATAACTCTAAAAAAAGAATCTCTGAGGCTGGATCATTTACTTATTACTGGACTGCTATTTTGCACCTCATCCGCGAACACTGCGAGGTATATTGAATGCCCAAATATCCGAAACATCCCGGATGTGGTCCAGTAGTATTTGGATTATATACAAGTTTTCGGCTCGCGCCGTTAGAAACCTTCTGATAGCATACTTGCAGAGCTAAATCTCTTATGGGACTTAGCATGGCATTACACCGGTCTCTCGGCTCATTTTATGCAAAGTTAGCCTAATTTGAACACATCGGTGGAGGATTCACTTTCGGAATGTTATGACACTGAAGCCGTCTAGTCCACAACACTCGGTAGATAGCTTGCCGTCAAGTAATTTTCTGAAATTGTCGAGTGTTATTCATCATCAGTATCACACCCAAGCTCATGGGTTTCTTGTATATATGCCATTTCGTTTAGCTTTGAAACTAACATATCGTGTCTGAATGAAGATCTGAACTATTTATATAAATCCATTACAGCCGTTCAACATGTTGGCTATCTCTGCCGATTATGTATTGTTAAGTTTGGTCTGATCCTAGTATTTGTAAAGCTATTTTAAGCATAACTGAACTTTTAATCAACGAGGAAACGTATAATGAACAACAACATGAAGTTAGTCGTTTCTCTGCTCTTTTACCGGAAACTTAAGGGCATTCATTCTTTTGTTCCTTTGATAACATGAAAGGAAACATGCCGAACGACCTCCTAGCATCTTTGGCCGTATGACATATTTTTATTGACGTTAAAAAGGAGGAAACTATTCAGATTATCCTTGATGTTGAGCCAAAACGGCCGACAGTCTGCCACGTCTGGAAATGGCATACACATATTATACGATAAACTGAAAATACAACGTGCAAATGGCAAATGATCAGTTTGTTGTCCGGGATGAATAATGCAATAGAAGTAAACCGATTAAGTTCACAGCAAGCTTTAGACTAGACTGCTCCTTTGTCGATGCGCATCTATTGTGGCAAGTTTAACCCTATTTGTAACAGGGGGGGGGGGCGGATTCCGCCCCCCCTCATGTTTTTCGCAGATATCTCCAGAACGGCTGGGAGCAGGCCCATGAAATTTTGGGACTTTTCATAGAATTGAATACCGCATTTGGAGTCATAATTTTGAGTTCTTAACCTGAACAGAGGCGGTTCCAAGGTACAGTTTTGGGTGGGTTCGGAGGCGATATTTGGCGATAATACGGAAATGCGATCTTCACGGTTTCTTCGTAACTGCCTCAAGTATGAAGGAGTTACATCGGTTCACGGTGATTGCAACAAGTGCAAATTAGTTGATGTTAATGAAATATCATTAAAATTTCATGGCAGAGGCGGTTTCAGGGGCTTGAAAAGGGGGGGGGGGGGGGGGGGTCCAGGAAGTATTCAATGCTTGGCGGGAAGCAAATAGAGCAATGTAAGGGGCATTTATAGTTATCAAGATGTAAAAGATAGCTTCTGCTTCCATTATTTGCATAATGTATTACATATAGAGTTTCAGGGGCGTGTTCAGGCACATGCAAAGGGGTGTGACTGGCTTGGTGATGACGATATGCCAGCGATAACGGCGCAATAGACGGTTAACTTATAATTATATATGCACATATGATGCCAGGAAAGGGAATAAAGTCATTTTTTGCAGAGGCGCGCTCAGGAATGGAAGAAAGGGGGTCATATTATTGCAAGGAAACTAAGGGGCATGGGCGTACAATGACATAACATACTGTAGTTTTCGGATGAAACACGCACCACAGGCTACTCTACGAACGATTATAAGATAATAGGCGAGTCCAGGTAGGGTAAAATGGGGGTAAGCAATGTTAATTGAAGTTGTAAGTGAAATAGTCACTGTTGACTAGTTAGTATCATAATAGCGGATAATATACTTATCAAAAGGTATTGAGCCGCCCCTTTTTGGATCCTGGATACGCCTATTATGAAGTACAACATGCAAAAAGGAACTATCTACGATCAGTAACATATTTATAGTGCTGGGTAGCAACTTATCTGCGGCTAATATTTTTTCCCAATTTTACCCCCTTTTTCACTAACCTGGTACCGCCTATTGCAAAAATATGATTTTTAACTGTTTTGGCTAATGTCACAATCACATACCATTTCATTTCTTTAAAAAAACACATCAATTTTTTTTTATTACGCATTTACTTCACCCCCATATTGAGTGACCTGCACACGCCTATGATTTTTGAATTTTCAAACGCCACTCTCATATATCAATTTACAATTCAATCTCTATCGATTCGTATTAATTGTGTTAAAATCGGTCGATAAACATGAAAGCTATGTTGGATCAAAAATACCACTAAAATTTGTGGTTTTTGCCCCCCTGTTGCCCCCCCTATCAAACATTTAGATTTGTTTATTATTTAGAAATGTAGATCGTGTTGAGGGGAACCAAACGCCGTTTCATTTGTGAAAATCGGACGGGTAGATCTCGAGATCTCCGGGGGGGGGGGGGGGCGGAATCCGCCCCCCTGTTACAAATAGGGGTAGCCAGGAGCCTGTTACAAATAGGGTTTAGGAACTATAGCCATGCATCGGCACTCGAGCCTTTCCTATTACCACCTCAAGGCAAGCTGGCCAGGGGCGATTCTTCTGCCTATGATAATATGATGCCAGTTTGTACTTACAGTTGAGTGCGTACACCAGAACACAGGTGGTAACGTCGACTTCGTGACTCTTATGCATCAACGTACGTACAAAAGAAGGTCTACACTAATCGGCTGCTTATACCGGCCACCGTCAGTAAACGCGACACAAGTTCACGTGGACTACAACGAGCTGGAGGAGCAGCTACAGACGATCATCGCCAGCTACCCATCTCAGCGAATCATTATCGCAGGGGATCTCAACTCCGACGCTAAAACGAATCCCACGGCACACGCGTGCCTGGTGGAATTGGAACGTTACGGACTGAGATGTGTGGTCAATGAGCCTACATTTTTCAGGGACTCTACTGAATCCAATCTATGTGGTGCTCATGTCCGCGGCAATGCATAATGACAACAATATGTCCAAATGTAAAATCCAGAGATGTGACTATGCCGCTCATCACCATCGTGTAACTGTAACAACGTCCATTCCGCGCGCCAGACCTACTCGCACGTATCGTATCAGTCGAAGCTGGCGTAGATTTGACTCGGACACTTCCTTGTCTGATGTGGCCGATATAAGGTGGAGTGAAGTTGTATCCCGAAACGAATCCTGCGAAAACCAATGGAATTGTTTGTCGATAGGAATCAACCGAATTATAGATAGGCATGTTCCGATCCGCCGCTACCGTGTGTACAACCCCAACACGCCCCGACACCGTGTCCACCAACCATCCAAACAACCACAACACTGTGTCCGATGAAACTTAAGAGCTGATGAGTGAACGCTGCACAGCAAACGATAACTTGGACTGGGAAAATTATGATAGGTTTAATCCACAAGTCAGATGGGCAACCAGGAAAGATACGCGCGACAAAATTTCGCAGCGGGTCACCTCAAACCTATTCCGAGAGCTAAAACCTATCATTGCCCCAAAACGTGGTCCTCCCAAATCTCCTAAAACATCACCCCTGACCAGCTCAATCAGTACTTCGTGTCAGTGGGACCCGAAACCAGGGAACAAGTGGCATCTCTATATCAGAGATCGGGACGCGCCACGCTGTCCGTTCGCCTGCCGCGTGTAAACGCCGGAACTTCGAAACTCATGCCTGTTACGTTGGAGCAGCTGCGCAAAGTTGTATTTTCACTTCCCAATACAAACTCAGGTATTGAAGGGGACATATCTCTTAAAATTATCAAATTGGTTTTCAATATTATTGGTCACACGCTGCTACAGATTATCAATACAAGCATAGTTAAAGAAACAGTACCCTCAGCGTGGAAGCGAGCGATAGTAATTCCAATTCATAAAAGCGACGATCCATCTCTTCCGGCCAATTTTAGACCAATAATACACCACTGTACCAGGCGTATGCAAAATTGTAGAAAATATCGTTCACATTCAACTGGTAGAGTACCTCGAGAGTCAGTCTCTCTTTAGCACGGATCAGCATGAATTTATGCGCGGACATTCGACAGCGACAGCCCTTTTAACCGTTGCAGAAGACATTCTTAAGGGAATGGATAATTCTGAAGTTTCGCTTTTAACTCTTATAGATTTAAGTCGCTGCTTTGATGTTATTAACCGCGAGACTTTACTTAATAAGCTAGCACTGCTTCAAATCGGCCCGGGATGGTTCCGTTGCTATTTAGAGGGTCACACTCAGAGAGTTAGAGTCGGTGATGACCTTAAGCCACTCCCCATACAAATAGGCACTTCCCAGGGAACGATATTAGGAAGTTTATTGTTTAACCTTTTAACTAACGCATCTCATCTTACATTCCATCGAAGATAAACGGATTTAATGTAACATTTGTCCGCTACGCTGATGATACGCAGATAGCATTGACCGGTCCCAGAAAACGCATAGAAGAGATGAAAAGCTCACTTGAAGAAGTATTAGACACGCTGGCCACTTGGTTCATGCAGCATGGTATGAAGGTCAACGCCAGTAAAACAGAACTGATACTGTGTGGAGACAGACGCCAATTGAAGCTGATGTCTCACTTGCCCGAAGTGCGCTTCATGGGTGAACGTCTTGACTATGTAGAGAAGGTTAAGAATCTTGGCGTCATAATGGATTCTGAGCTATCGTGGAAATTTGATATTAAAAATGTAACAAGTCGGTGCTTCGGTATTTTGATCGGATTATTTCATGTAAGAAATGTTCTACCGTTAAGTCTGCTTCCAAGGATCATAGACTCGCTCGTCATGTCTCATGTCTGCTATTGTTTACAAGTATTCGGGAGTGCTTGTCATGGTGTTGTCAGAAATTCACAAGGGTATCAATTTCGCTGCGCGTATTATTTCCGGAAGAGTAAATACGACCATATATCCGATGTGCTTCAGCAACTGAATTGGCTTAATGTATCACAGCTCGTAGCATGTTTCGACCTGAATCTGATCCACCAAATTTTGACTACCTGTAGACCTCTGTCACTGCGATGTCAACTCTTGTACAAACATGAAGCTGCAGCGCGCTCAACTCGCCAGTCTTCTCACTTATCAATTGCACGGCCAAAGTACAACCATGGTAAGCGCTGCTTTGCGTATCGCGCATCGAAGCTGTACAACTCTGTAGCGATGCGCAACGGATTGAGTGAGATGACTGTGTATAGTTTAAAGTCCCATGCTCGTAAGCTTGTGCAGCGAATGTAAGTATAGTTAGGCTGACATGTGATATTAACCTTGTATGGCAATGGTTCACTAATAACCTCAATCGTGTGGATGAACCTGCTGAAGTGCAATAAATAAATACAAATAAATACGTCGACTTGTTGACACCTCGACATCAGAACACAGCGACTCTGTGACTGCTGGCCAGTGGCCATACCCACACGTTGCTTGTGAGTGCCACAACTCCCAGGACCATGACACTGATGAAAACATGTTTAACCCGCCATTGACTGGGGGGGGGGGGGGGGGTTTAGAGGGGGGGGGGTTAACGTCCCCCCCTCCCCTCTGATTAATTTTCGCAATAGCTGAACAACTAATAGCGCTATGAACGTACAACTTCGGGTACCTTCTTATAAATTATTGTTACGTCTTTTGTTAAAAAAAATGAAGAAATTTCATCGATTTTTTTCTCTCTCGAGTTATAGCGAATTAGTGACGTGATACACACGAGTTTTACACCCAAAATCAGCTAAATTTTCCAGGCCGTACAAATGCCACATTTAAAGTCAAATTCAATCGAAAAACGACAAAAGATAGAAAATTGCAAGGGCTACAAACCAGCTATCTTGTATTTATTAAAATGTTAGTTTTTGGTCCCCCCCAAAAAAAAACACAAAAAAAAACAATATTTTTTTAGAAAATGATCACAAAATCAACATTTCCTAAAACAATATTCACAAAACCGGAAGATATGTCAGAGCACTATACTTCAGCAACTAATATACCAAATGCCAAACAGATATCTCTATTTTTTGACTGACTTATGACATCTAAAGTATGGGTAAGTCATGACGTCATATTTTGAAATTGCTTTTGTTGGCTTTTATTTTGTTGTTGGCGTTTGTTGGCCAGATACAGACAAAACGAATGCCAGCACTGTATTTCTGAGAGAGAACTGGTCCATAAACATGCCGTCTTTATTTATATTTATCAATTCCAAATTTTGACCTTCAGTGACCTAAAATTGACCTGAACTTGACAATAACTTCACATAAATGAATTCAGTTGGTAAAATGACTATCACTACCGAATTATACGTGGCAAATAACCCATAAAACATATGTTGCATGACTTTTCGTAGATATTTGAAGCATAGTGAATTTCTGTGACCTGACTTTGACCTTGACCTTTGCCAACAATCTCACTTTAGCCCATGAGGGATGTGTATAATACCTTTGGCAGCACTTTGGGTGATCATGGTCGTAATCGATGGATTTTACTGGAAAGTATGGCCCATAAAACTAAAATACGTCGATTTTGACCTTTGACCTGACTGTGTCCTGACATTTTACCTCACTTTGATTTTGTTTTAGCATGCATAAGATTCATCTCATTGCGATCTTTAAAATGCCGCCTTGCGCGTCTCGCTGCGATCATTGGTTCGGAAGATATCCAAAGGGGGGGGGGAGTTGTTAAACCCCCCAGTCAATGGATCCCGGATGAAAACGTCAAGGATATTCCGCAGACACGTCACGGACGGAACGATGAAAAGTTCAAGATTCTGAACTTGTTGTCGTGTTTTCCGAGATTGCGAGTTGCAGGGCTTTTATAATTTTGCTTGATTTCGCGTATTGTAGTCTATACTAGACCTAAACCTGAATTATTTGTGCTGAGTATCGTGGCGGAAGATGAATGAAGAAGCGTTTTGAGCAAATTGTGAGTGTTGAGACTTGTGTTGAAGCTGGTAGATATTTATGCAGTGGTTTATCGATTAAAAAAAATGCAGTGGTTTATCCATTTCTTTGCGTGATTTGCTTGACCGGCAGATCCCGGACGTCAAGGAAGTTCTGCAAACACGGAGAACACGCACGTGATTTCCTTGACAAATCACGCATAGTGTAGCCTGGGCATTAACCCTCGCCCTGGTGGGGGGGGGGGGGGGGGGGGGGGTCATTTTGACCCCTCTGAGGTTTTTTCGCAATTAGCGGGAAAAACAACGGTGCGCAGCGCCGCCAAATTTGACACAGCAGTTTGGGCATCAATTATCCAATTATCCACATTGTGTGAAAATGTTGACCCCATGCCATATCAGGTCAGGTCACCAGGTCACGTCAAGTGACCTTACCTCCAAAAATGTGTGTGGTCGTGCCAAAGTCACAGTGTATGTCCTAGATATTTGAAACATACAGAGTTTTATAAGGTCAAAAGTACCTACAATTTTGTGTATGTGATTTGTTTATATCGGCAGCCTAAGGTCAGGTCAATTTCGTGATCTCCCCCATTATAAGTCAATGGGAAATATACAAATGCTTCCTAGCCAGATAATATGTATTAGATCAGGTAAATTATTTGAGAATCATGTTATTTTAGCTAATGCTTAATGACCCAGGTGCAGTTGTTTGCTCCGTGACCTCTGCAAGGTCAGCTGAGGTCGCTTGAGGTCACCAGCACATTTTTGCTAATAACTCTTGATAGAATAACGATAAAGACGTGGCAAATGACACCACTGTGTTTGTCTCGTCAAGACGCATCGCCCCCATACACAACATGACCTACCTGGACCACCACATGACCTTGACCTGAGGTCAAATTTTGAAGAAGACCTAACAAGGTCACCATTAATATGTGTCGAAGTACCTTGACAAGATAAACACGACTGTGTTACAATTATTATTATATGTTCAACTGATACAAAGTTATTCAGGAAACAACTTTTTGGAAGAAAATGCCGTGACCTTTGGTGACCTCTGAAGCATTAACTATGGACCTGAGCTAAAATTACAGGACACCATTGCCATTTTTGTTTCAAGAAACTTTCGATGCTTTCTTCCGTTTGTTTGTAGCTATCATAGTTCCCGAGATGTTTTTAGGGGTTTCTTGAGCAATATCTTATAGTTGGCACATTTGGACCTTTGCTAACCTCTGGTGACCTCAATATTGACCTGAGCCAAAAATAGAAGTAACTTCGAATGTCCCTGTCGATAATTTTCCAACGTTTTGTTATGCCGCCTTTCTAGCCCCTTTAGTTCTCGAGTTAGTGGGAGGGAGAGGGCCATTTTTTTTAGTTTCTGAGACGGCTTCGCCCCCACCAGGGCGAAGTTGTCTCAGAGGCCTACCGGGCCCGGAGCGCGGGTTAAAGCCTCAGCGATTTACATTACTTTACCATGATACATTTTTTGACATGTTATGGATCTTTACCGTAGCGCAGCGCCGGTAAATAACTTTAGCACGCCACGGCCCAGCGGCCGCCTGACGGTGGCGACCAGCGAGAGGCGCCGTGACTCAGCGACCACCTGTCAGCCAGATATGCGTGTACCTTGAAACCGACCTTGGTGTATTTGGACACCCATGTGATTCGCAATCGTTTAA
>JAXIVJ010006493.1:0-57500 GCA_036785665.1 Chirona hameri
AAATCGGTCGATAAACATGAAAGCTATGTTGGATCAAAAATACCACTAAAATTTGTAGTTTTTGCCCCCCTGTTGCCCCCCTATCCCAAATATATATTTTTTATTATTATTTAGAAGTGTAGATCGTGTTGAGGGGAACCAAACACCGTTTCATTTTTGAAAATCGGACGGGTAGATCTCGAGATCTCCGGGGGGGGGGGGCGGAATCTCCCCCCCCCCCCCCTGTTACAAATAGGGGTAGCCAGGAGCCTGCTACAAATAGGGTTAAGAGATGTCGAATGCCGTCTTGCGCGTCTCACGGCGATCATTGGTTCGGAAGATAACCAGGGGGGGGGGGGGCGTTTAACGCCCCCCCCCCTGTCAATGGCGTTCTGCTCAGACCCCAGTCAATGCCGGGTTAAAGAAGTGGACAGGGGTGGTAAAAGTGCTTTGAGTGGCCCCGACCAAAAGTGTCACATACAAAAATGACCCCAGAACAGCTGGGGTCATTTTTTTTACTTCACATGAATACCCTAACACCTGGTTGCATGGTCACATCATCCCTATATTTTAACCAGCGCCGTGCCGGTGGTGGTGGTGGTGGGGGGGGGGGGGGGGGGTAGACACACCCTCAGGTTTTTCCCGGATAGAGGGAAAACGGCGAAGCGCAGCGCCGCCATTTTTGGCACAGCTGTTTGTGTGCTTCAATTGTCCACATTATGTAAATCAAATATTCGGGTCATCTTAGGTCAGGTCACCAGATGTGGCGTGGACAATGGAAGACAATGGACGCGATACCATCTCTCCGGACCGGTCCAGCAACAGGTCGGTCTGCACGCGCCTGCAGACGCACGCGCAACCCATATTGCTAATCCCGTGTCGCCGCTACGCAACGAGCCATTGTGCGTGCGGCGGACTCACGGGACCCGCCCGATCGCGGGACCGCGCGCTGACGACCCGACGTCACCCCCCCCCCCCACGGCTCTTAATGCTGACGACCCAACGCTACCACCCCCCCTCCCCGGTCAATAACTTCTCGCAGATGAAGCGGAGCGTAATTTTTCCCCCTCCCAACTGGAACTCTAGATCCGCCAGTGAAAATCCGTGGTGACGCCCCTGTCCGTGACCCCCACCCCCCGGATCCGCCACTGGTGATACTCCACGAACAACGTCACGTGTCCAGGTCCGCCTGGCTCACCGGGTTTTCCATCAGTCAGCGGACCAGCTAGTTCTGGTCTGCGAGAGGGCGGCGGGCCCTTATCTGCCATACTGGTCTGCTGACCGTGACAGTGGCCCACACCCGGCCTCTGAGGAAGAGGGGGGGGGGGGGAGGGGTCTACTCAGCTCACCTGTCGTCCTCGGAGGAGGACGGGGCAGAGAAGTAGTCCGAGTCGGGCCAGTGCAGGGCCGGCTGCCGCTGCTGCTGGGGTGCCGGGTCGAGTCAGCTGGGCCATGTGCTGGCCCAGCGGCCCAGCAGACGGGCTGAGGCCAGCGCTGCCGTCTCCTCGCTGCAGCCGCCCTCCGGCCCGGCCCCGCACTGCTGCGCTGCTGGCCATACTGTGTCCACAGACGGTTCACAACGCTCTGAAACAAACACACACAGCGGCGCTGAACATCAGCTATCAGCTGGAAACGTATGGAAATCTGAAATACAGTCTTCCGTGAAATAGCACTATCACATTCAGTTTTAGTTATTTGTATGCTTCATGGTTTTGCCCCTGCACATGCTAGTGTGGCGGCTCATATATATTTCAACATGAAATTACAGCGCATTTTTTCAAAGAAATGATGTTCCGTAATGCACGTTTCTTCTGGAATGCTGTTCCGCAATACACACTTCTTCTGGAATGCTGTACCGCAATATACACTTCTTCTGGAATGCTGTTCCGTCCGCAATACACACTTCTTCTGGAATGCTGGTCCGCAATACACACTTCTTCTGGAATGCTGTTCCGCAATACACGCTTCTGAAATGCTGCTTCTGTTCGTTTGCAAATTAATTTCCTTAATCTATAGATTTTCTTCGCCTTAGAAAATATAAAAAATGCTTGTAGAAAAAGAACATAAGAACAATTCTTCTATTTCTTTTTCATAGAAAATAATAGGGAATTCGATGAAAGTTCCTTGCTCAAACCTGATATTGCCATGGATGTGCCTACATGGTATTAGCCGTTTTCATGAAGGATTTTATTCGCTGGGCGATTGGGGCGTTTGGGGTAAATGGGTCTATAGCTCGTAAGAACACTGCTTGTCCCGGTGGTTTTTGGTATATTGAAACTTGATGAATTAATGAACTTTTCTGGATATTCCATTTTAATGATAACACCATAGTTTACATAAAATTAACAATCTCATCTTAAAACTAGCTCGGGTGATGTCAGATGGCTGGGGCGGTTTGGGGCGTTTGGTGCGACTCCATCTTGCTCGAATTACCCGGAATTGCGGGGTTGGGTAAATAGGTCATATTTTGCAACGACATGGTTTTCAGGAATAATAGCTTATTTCAATGCAAACTAGATGAATTAGTCCATTCATGTTATCAGTGATATTCACTTTTGAACGCCAGGACTAATGACTGTATGTATGTATGTACATACCAAGTATATGCATGGAAGCTCAGAAAGCCAGGACTGTGATAGGTGATGTATTTGCAGAGGTAAAACAGCATGCCAAAGTTGTGCAGCAGCGCTCAGAATGAGTTGTTAAGTGTTTCGAGTGATCTGCTAGTCAGAGGGTGCTTTTGAATCTGAGGGTAGTGAGGTAGTGAGGGGTGCACTTTTGGTAGTGAGGGGGTGCACTTTTGGGCTCAGGGGTGTTCGTGCACCCCCAACACCCTCAATTATCCACCTATGATGGCTATTATTTTACTATAGTTGTGCCAACCAATGAGCAACTCAAAGTGAGTCTCGCTAGACAACAGTTGAATTTTGATCCAACCATAGCTGGTGCCAAGCTCCGATCACTGAGCGACACTTGTGCCAAGTCACATCTTCTATACCCCGGCCACAGCGGGGAGCCACGAACGGCGAGCGATAAAACCGGATCGGACCGCACCGGACAGAACCAGTTCAGCGCGCAGCTGCGCAGTTGCTGGTCATTGTTCGGTGGCCCGTCTGCACTCCGGCCCTGTCCGCGCCACCTGAGCCAATGATTGCGTCAGAGTGTGAAATCTGGCGGCGGGCCAGGTGGCGGCGGCAGTGGGTGCGTCACCGGGTAGGTACGGATGACGTGTCCCCGGGCCTGGCCGCGCTCTGTGACTTTGTCACCCCCCGTCCGGGCCCGGATGGGAGTCACGAGGCTCTGCAGAAGCCACCTGTGTCGCTCCCCGGCCCTGTAACGCGAGCGGGTCCCGCATGCGGCGGGCGGAAATAATTGGACACACGTACAGACCCCAGACCTTGGCCAATCATAATTCAAGGTTAGCCTACCCACGACAAGGAAAGGAGCAATCACACTTCAAGGTTCACGTAACCACACGAAGGGAAAAGAGCCATTAGTAACCAACTAAGAAGACGTCAGGCGTTTTCGTTAAATTCGTTTATTTCTAGCGAATACTGGCACCGCATTCTGGTTCCTTTTGCATGATTCATTTCGTTATACGTCAGGATTTGAACAGCACTGAGTTATATAACGTTGTATAACTCTCACCTATTTGTCAAACGGCATGGCATACAGCAGCCTGCTCGCTGTAGGTATCAAACAAACACATATCGACGTACTAGGATAGCAGCCATTAACTCTGTGTAAACATACCTACTGATCCCAATTCCCAAGCGTAACACTGGTTACAAGACAAACATTGCAAAACAATATCATTCATATCGTTCACTAACAAAAGCATGTCATCTAAACATAAACATGTGATGTTTTACACTGATGAAATATCAATGCGATACATTAATTAAATATTAATGGTATACATAGACACAGCTCATGAGATCAAGTGCTTCTCAACATGCGGCTTGGCGTTCACTTTCTCAGGCAGGTATCAACGGGTGGCATATACGGGTAACTATTGCTAGCAATTATGGCCGGACTGCCCCAGTCGTGATCACATGAGTGGCTTGCCAACCCATGGCCGGACTGCTCCAGTCGTGATCACGTATGTGTACTCACCCATGGCCGGACTGCCCCAGTCGTGATCACGTGTGTGGCTTGCCAACCCATGGCCGGGCTGCTCCAGTCGTGATCACGTATGTGTACTCACCCATGGCCGGACTGCTCCAGTCGTGATCACGTATGTGTACTCACCCATGGCCGGACTGCTCCAGTCGTGATCACGTGCGTGTACTCACCCATGGCCGGACTGCCCCAGTCGTGATCACGTGCGTGTACTCACCCATGGCCGGACTGCTCCAGTCGTGATCACGTGCGTGTACTCACCCATGGCCGGACTGCTCCAGTCGTGATCACGTATGTGTACTCACCCATGGCCGGACTGCTCCAGTCGTGATCACGTGTGTGTACTCACCCATGGCCGGACTGCTCCAGTCGTGATCACGTATGTGTACTCACCCATGGCCGGACTGCTCCAGTCGTGATCACGTACGTGTACTCACCCATGGCCGGACTGCTCCAGTCGTGATCACGTGGGTGGCTTGCCAACCCATGGCCGGACTGAACCAGTCGTGATCACGTGCGTGTACTCACCCATGGCCGGACTGCTCCAGTCGTGATCACGTGTGTGTACTCACCCATGGCCGGACTGCTCCAGTCGTGATCACATGTGTACTCACCCATGGCCGGACTGCCCCAGTCGTGATCACGTGGGTGGCTTTCCAACCCATGGCCGGACTGCCCCAGTCGTGATCACGTATGTGTACTCACCCATGGCCGGACTGCCCCAGTCGTGATCACGTATGTGTACTCACCCATGGCCGGACTGCTCCAGTCGTGATCACGTGTGTGTACTCACCCATGGCCGGACTGCTCCAGTCGTGATCACGTATGTGTACTCACCCATGGCCGGACTGCTCCAGTCGTGATCACGTACGTGTACTCACCCATGGCCGGACTGCTCCAGTCGTGATCACGTGTGTGTACTCACCCATGGCCGGACTGCTCCAGTCGTGATCACGTGCGTGTACTCACCCATGGTCGGACTGCTCCAGTCGTGATCACGTGTGTGTACTCACCCATGGCCGGACTGCCCCAGTCGTGATCACGTATGTGTACTCACCCATGGCCGGACTGCTCCAGTCGTGATCACGTGCGTGTACTCACCCATGGCCGGACTGCTCCAGTCGTGATCACGTATGTGTACTCACCCATGGTCGGACTGCTCCAGTCGTGATCACGTACGTGTACTCACCCATGGCCGGACTGAACCAGCCGTGATCACATGTGTACTCACCCATGGCCGGACTGCTCCAGTCGTGATCACGTGCGTGTACTCACCCATGGCCGGACTGCCCCAGTCGTGATCACGTGGGTGGCTTTCCAACCCATGGCCGGACTGCCCCAGTCGTGATCACGTGCGTGTACTCACCCATGCAATCGGTGCGTTCCACTGACACCACGGCGAGACTTGGCAGTCGGCGTTGGCCTGACCGTGGCGATGCGTCGCGGGCGTCACTGGCTGACTGAGCTGGCGTGGGGCCGGGGCCGGCCGTCTGCGGCCGCTATATAGCCTCCCGCAGGCAGCGGGACCGGCTGTGGCACCGCGCCCCGACCCGCCTCGCCGTGCCCGCCGTGCCCGCCGTACCCGTCCCGCCCCGCCACACATGCCACGCTGTCCTGGCGCTGTGCCAGCTGGAGTCACAGCGCTAACACACACAAACAAAGACACCGGCGACGTACTTGCAGTGGCGGATCTACGGTTGGGAAAAATGGGCAATCCCCCCCCAAACGTAATATCGGTAGGCAAACGTATGTTTTTGCCCCCTCCCCCTCTCCCAAACCGATCCGGCAGGTTGTGAATTTTGTCCTGGTACAGTGGCGGATAAATATTTCTTCGAAGATACGAATAATTTTGCATTTTTACATGGGGAGACAACCAAAAAATACAATAAGACAACCAAAAAACAACAAATTTCTAATTTTCTTGAAAAGTTATATATTGGGGGTTTCAAGGGCAGATAATTCATTGGTGGTGACCCAAAAAAAACACAAAAATACATTTTCCAAGATACGGCCTTCCGTATTTTCCCAAGTTCACTGAGCAGGCCTAATTTTGACGACCAAATAACTCCGAGACTAAAAAGGCGATTTTGATCAACTTTTTTGTTTTGTTTGGATCAGGATTAGTCGAAGAACAATTTGGCAATCACGAAGTTTCTATTTCTTTAATCACGTGATTTCGTGACCTACTTTTTGCGCCGTGACCTTGACCTGTTGGAAACTGAAATTAACATTTCCGTCTGATGAAGATTTGAGCTTAATTGATGTCCTTTCGTATTAAAAAATAAAAAGTGGGGTTCGACCTGTAAAAATCATTTTTGAGTCTTGCAATAGTGAGATAATACGCTGTTTGGGCACCTGTCCGTCGATAACTTCGCATCTACTTGACGTACGCTTTCGAAACAAAGTCCAGAGTGACTCCTGACGACGAAACCTCTCGGTTGGTGCCTGTTCCACCGACATCAGGTCGCCATATGGCCTGCCAGGCCAATACAACGTAACATACCCAAACAGCGTATTGTGTGCATTGTAAGGCTCAAAAGCAGTTTTTACAGGTCGAACCCCACTTTTTAAATGTTTTTTATACGAAAGGACATCAATGGAACTCAAGTAGTCATCAGACAAAACAAAATCAGTTTCCAACAGGTCAAGGTCACGGCGCAAAATGTAGGTCACGAGGTCACGTGACCAAATGAAAATAGAAAATCCGAGATTGCCAAATTGTTCTTTGACTAATTCCGATCCAAACAATACAAAAATCAAAATCGCTTCTTAAGTCTCGGTTGGTCGTCAAAATTAGGCCTGCACAATTTTCGGAAGGCCTTATCTTGTTTTGTTTTTTGGTCACCACCAATGAATTCCCCGCCCTTAAAACACCCAGAGCACAACTTCCCAAGAAAATTAAAAATGGTCGGACGGCAAATTTGAGAAGAAAAAAATGGTTGTCTTACTGTGAAAGTCCCACAAAAGTAGGTTGTACAGGTCAAATCCCACTATTTGTATTTTGTTATACGAAAGTACATCAATGAAGCTCAAATCGTCATCAGACGAAAATGTTAATTTCAGTTTCGAACAGGTCAAGGTCACGGCGCAAAAAGTAGGTCACGAGGTCACGTGAGAAAAAAATCCGTGATTGCCAAATTGTTCTTCGACTAATCCCGATCCAAACAAAACAAGTTTTTAAAAAAAATTGTCTCGGAGTTATTGGTCGTCAAAATTAGGCCTGCACAGTGAACTTTGGAATATACGGAAGGCCGTATTTTGTAAAATATTTTTTGGGGGAATTTTTTGGTCACCACAAATGAATTCCCCGCCCTTGAAACCCCCAATGCACAACTTTTCAAGACAATTAAAAATAGTCAGACGGCACCCACCTTACTGTGGAATTTACTGTGGAAGTGATCTTTGGTCAGATCACGTGATTTTATCATGTGGCCATTTCAAATGCGGAATTTGCTTCTTGCCATAATCGACTTCGATATATTGACCTTCGATTGTATGAAATTGGAGATAGTTGTTTTTGTTTGGGGGGGGGATCATGGTCTTTTGTAATAACTTTGCACATAATGATTGTTCTAGAGAGCTTAACTCAATGCCATTATATATGTCTCTTGGAGGTACATTCAATGATGCATAGCATGACTCCTGCAGGTCACTCCATGACCAGGGGTTAAAAAAAAGTTAAAATTTGCTACCAACCGAATTTGACGGAGCCCAATTTTGCTACACCTTTTATCGAACATTCTCATCGAAGCTACATTTCTACACATTTCCATTTGTCGATTGCAAATGTTTATATCTGCTAATGCGAAAATTCGCTACACAAAACTGGCAAGCAGTTCAACAGGAGTGGCAACGTTATTTAACCGGTTCTTCTTTTGCGGCTAGACCAGGCGTATCGCTATACCTAAGTACCAATCTACCGACCTCGACACCAAGGTATCGTACCCTCATGGGATAAAACACTTGTTGATTTAATGTAAAAACAGGTTCACCATTTGCAATAGAACAGACGACTATATTTTTCCTTCCAACATCCATCCAGGTGACGTGTCCAATATATACGTGCAAACAAAAAGCTGATTTGCACAAATAAATAATGCAAGACGAATCTTAAACAAGACAAGTACTCAACAAGACAAAATAAATAGCACACGGGAGCAGAATTCAAGTTCTAAACACTGGATGTGGCACACTGGCACACCAAATAAAGTGCACACCACAACCGTTCATCGAATGACATTATACTAATTCCCATTGGGTACCTACTGTTGGCACTGCATCCGTACATCACTATACACTTCATATCACATATTCATATCACATATATACAGGGGCGCGGTGACACCTTCTACCAAGATGCCTTTTCATAACTTTTCCGATGTCCCTGTGACCTACGGTCAAAAAATTGTCCTTCTGACACCGCTGCCGCACGTGCTCTAATAGTTTGTCAGCGCAGACAGGCTCCGGTCCATTCCAGCGCACACAAAGCTCTTTCGCTGCACTTGCGTGCGACAGTTGGCGGTTCTCGCCGAAGATGTCCTTCACCACACTGCACATGCTCTCCACAACACTCTCGGGAGCTGCCAGCATCCAAATCCGTGCCACCATGTCACTGTATGGCTGCAGGATCGCCTCACTCTGGGCCCGTTTTTGCAGCCTCACGTAGAGCTCGGGGTCTGTCAGCTCGTTCGGTAGCTCTCGCATGAATCTGTGAGCCGCTCTGATTTGTGGGAGGCCGACACCAAGCTCCTTTGGCAGGATCTTTTGCTCCTTAAGCGTTTGTACCGCTGTGGGAACAGAACCACTATTACAAAATGTGCTTTGACTTGTACTTAGACACTAGAATGATAGCAGTTGAGTAAGTATAAAATGCAACTTCCTAAATGGTGTGTTCTGCATCCGGATTCCATAACTCTCCAAAAAAAAAAATTGATAATCCCACTGAAAGCGGGTGTCTTTGAAACAGGTGAAAGTGTTTGATATATTTCCTAAACTGACCTCTAAATATTGGCAGTGCAAAAGCTTATGTCAGAAAATAAGTTTTGTATCAAAAAAAATAAATAAGACGAAGACCAGTTTGAATGGTCCTTGGACAAGCACTGACAATATTACTTCTAGGAAACCCAAAACGATTCAACATTTTACATGACACTCTGATGTATTGGTATTGACGTCATAACGCTATCAGGATAAACACTAATAAATTAAGGTCGCTTAAAAATAAGAATAAATGCGCCAAGAAATGAGAAGTAGCCAAAGACTAGCAAAAAGGAACGCATTTTTATATGTTTGCCTTTTGTTTCTTTAGCTGCTTTTGCAGTGATATATACTTCTTCAAATTGAATGGCCCCGGTAATTTGGGACTTGCCTACCTCGTGCAGCGTAGATCAGGCAATCAGAGTGCTCAACCGCCTGCAGCATTGTGAGAGACCCCAGAGACCCCCGTTATCGTTGCGAACCGTCTCAGTGCTAATCGCCGGTCCACTGTCGGTCATATCAACATCATCACATGTCGGGTGCACGTCTGCAGGCAAATGTTCAGGGGCTACTTTGTTACGCCCAGTTGGGAAAGGCTGCTGCGCCGACTCGGCAGGCACAGGAGCATCTCCAGTACTTGGATGCTCCTCCATGCGTGATGACTGGTGTCTAGCCAGCATCTGAGGAAACGAAAAAGGCAAATGTATAGGTTTCGGTGAAGGTGAAGGTTTCGTGAATAGTGGAACTGAGTAATTGGATCATGGGAATCGCCAGGATTTTTAGGTTCAGGTGGCAAAGTTGTCTGAAGGAAATCAACCCATCCCTACATTAATTTTCTCCTCGAATTTGGGCTACTTCATTTCACCTTCAGAAAAATTAACATAAAAATGGCAACAGGTAGAGAAGATGCAGCAGAACATGTTTGGTTCCTGTTTGGCGATTCGAGGACCTATTGTACTAAAAAAAACGCAGTTTCCTGGAATTATGTCCTGCTCTGCGGCAAGGAAAGCAAATTGTATTAAACGTCGAATTCTGCGCCTATATTGATTGCCTTCCACTATCTAAATATATTTTCTCCTCCATTTCACCTTCCTTCCACCCATCCGTCTCGGCAAAGGCTTTCCCCTGCGTCGCCGCCGTCAAGGTCGTCGGTTGCGGCGGCGACCGACGGACCCGGCTCGACGCAGGGACGTAGCTAGGGGGGGGGGGGGGGGGGCACGGGAGCCATGCCCCTCCCCCTCTGAGCAAAACAAATTTACACTAAATAAAATTAGATTCTCTGACGACCCGGCTCCCTCCCCCCCCCCCCCCTCCGGTCAACAACATATGGTTGAGGAGCTAAATTTGATTCTACCACCGACGTGCCCCACCCCCAATAAAAATCCTGGCTACGCGCCTGGCTCGACGGAGGGTGATTCGGGCCGGTGCCGAGCAGAGGCGCGGGCCGACATTGGGGACGGGGGAGACGGGGTGTCGGCAGATTGATGTCGGTGTGCATGCGCCCATCGCAGCGCTCATGCGCTGAAGAAATAGTTTTGAGTATTTTGCTTATTTCTTGAAAACGGTCCAGAAAGTCGGGAATCAGACGACGGTTACGTAAAATTCGTTCAATTTGGAGTTTTGTCGATGACTTGAGAGTGGCCTCTCTTCATAAATGGCATCACAGGCACTACAAGGACAGTCACTGGCGCGACGAGGTCTGTCAGAAAAATCAAAGTTGTTGAGCGATTTTAGGCTAATTCCGCACTTACAGTTTTCGAGGTAGGCGCTAAATGTGTCCCAAACGTTCCCGTCTCCACGTCAGCACAGTTTTTCACAGTCACGCTGCCTACTTCCGGAAAAATACGAATAATACTATGGAGCGGCCGGGGAGCGCTCCTAGTCCCTAGCGCAATACAAATAACTGAACACTTACCCAGGCAGCAGAACCACGTAGGAGAACATCCGACTCCGCAGGATGATGTTTCTTTGTGTGTTTCAGCAGCCGAGGACGATGATAATTTAGGCATGAAAAACTACACTCAGCTCCATCCTTGGTGAGATATCCGCACAAAATCTCCATTCTAGAGTTTGTTAACTTAGCCTTCTTTACTTTACTCATGATAAACAACACAGATCCTTGGAGCACCAAAAATCGATCTAATCGCAACAGAGACACCACCAACCAGCGCGAGACCAAAATGTCAAAGGAGGGCTTTGTCACCATTCGGAAACCTTGAACTTATAGTGATGGGGTACCATAAAAAGCAGACTCTGGAAGTCTTTACGCTTCATTGAGTTACATTCATTTGGTTAAATATGGCCTGATAATAACTTTTAAATAATTTTATTAAAAGATATTGGAATATTTTGAAGTACAATTTGATGTCCTTTATTCGTATTATGCGTGATACAAAAATATACAACCTGTATCACTCTCTGTCGATTCATGTTGGCATTTTTTGCTACAAAATTCTCTATCTCTGGTAGGTGTAGATTTCCTTAAAAGGTATGTTTAGTCTCTAGATCTTGCGAGAAACTTGTGACATTTGCCCACTTATGGTGATATTTTTCCCATTTCTCGCTAGCAACATATTACTTTCAAAATATCTCCAGAAAACAGAGATCAACCAGCCGTGAATATACAAAACAGCCCCATAAGTGTACAGGATCTACAACAAACAGAAAGTGACTCATTCAAGCATATACCGCAGTAATGATAGTGCAATTTTTATGTCTTGCCATGGGCCAGTTTTGCTACAAATCTTCGTTTGGTGTAACGCTTAATTGCTACTAACGATGTTGTCGAGTTGGCGTTATTTTTGACCCCTGTCCATGACATCAAGGTCATGTCCCCTGAGGTTGATTACCCAAATGATCTGGATTGATTATACCATAGATAATTAGTTGACATTTTTCGTTTTATTTCGCACAATTGAACGTTTTTTTCTCTGGAAGACACTTTTAGCTATTTTTATAACATTCTCGGTTTGGAAATAGGGAGGAGAAAATTGATATCTTGAGGACCCTTTACACCTTTATCGGCGAAATGTTTAATTATGTCATCATGTGATCTTGATCACTGAGCGGAATAGGTTGTCACGTGATTCAAAGGACCTGCACCCTCATATTCCACCTAAGAAAAATCACGGATTTTAACTGAGAACATAACGAAATCACGTGGCCTGACCTGAGGCCTATTTCACAAAGAAGTTAGTAATTACACATGTTTGCGATTACAAACGCAAGAAAATATTGCAAACCTCACAAAAAGCTATTTTACAAACATTCGCCACCTCTGAATTACCGATTGTAAAGACAATTGTAAACAGGAATTTTAGTCAGCAGAAAACTTTACAATCAAGAACGTTTGAATTAAACTTGATGCTAATGACAAATAATTTTATTGTTAACAAAATAATTTAACAAATATTTACATTGTGGTTTATTTTTTTATTCAATATAAAATTAGTTATAGGGAGAATAATATTTTAATTAACATTTCATCGGAATGCAAACTCTGATCGTAAAAATACATCTTGGCAAGCAGTTAGAGTAAACAGAATTTGACCATTCACCAGGTGGCGGAGCATAACAACAGAACTACTCTTAAAAGGAAGATCGTTGAATTTCTCGACCATTTGTTCACCTAACCTAGCCGATTTCCTACGTCGTAAAGGGTGAAGGTTCACTGCACATTGCACAAGACATCGTTGACCGCTGCAATTCTATCGCCATGCGGGTTCTCCGCGCGGAGGCGCCCCTCACAGCGCAAGGTAACGGTGGGGTCGGCGTCACCATCCGGGGCTGGCGTCACCCTCGCGGCCGGGCAATCAAATCAAGGTTCAGGTTAGTATCACCGTTGTTGGTCTGGAGTCATGGGGAAGCTTAATGACGTCACCAGATTCTGGCTACGAGCGAATCTTAGGCGGACCTGATCGGACTTAATGGCTACGAGCAGTAGGTTTTGTCGCGATCGGACTTAATGGCTACGAGCTGTAGGCCGACCCGATCGGACTTAATTGCTACGAGCTGTAGGCCGACCCGATCGGACTTAATGACTACGAGCTGTAGGCCGACCCTATCGGACTTAATGGCTACGAGCTGTAGGCCGTCCCGATCGGACCTAATGGCGGGGTTAGGTTAGGTTAGTTAAGTTTAATTGATTCCGATCGGTTCGGCCTACCGCTCGTAGCTATTAAATCGGGGCGGCCTAAGATTCGCTCGTATCTGGTGACGTCATTAAGCTTACCATGACTCCAGACCAACAACGGTGATAGTAACCTGAACCTTGATTTGATTGCCCGGCCGCGAGGGTGACGCCAGCCCCGGACGGTGACGCCAGCCCCACCGTTACCCAGCGCAATCGGTAAGGTGCACTGGGACCTCAAATGTCTCGGGAAATAGCTTTTTTGGGGGCAGCTATACCTATGCATAACTAAACCATTACCCTAACAACCTCGGCAACGTAACAACCTCACCAAGAAAATAACCTGAACAGTCAAACAATGTCAACTGTCAATGCAACCCCTGGCCCACTGGAATTACAAGTTTGTAATTGCAAACATTTCCTCACTTCCGTCAACCTTTGAGAAATAGAACATGTGCAATTGCAAACATTTTTACAAACAATATCTTTGTAAAGTAGTTTGTAAATAGTAAATTGAGATTTACTGCCCTGGGATTTTGTGAAATCCAAACTACAAACATGTGTAAAAATTATTTGTAATTACAAAGAAATTCTTTGTAATTACAAACTTTTTTGCTTTGTGAAATAGGCTACAGAGGTCACATGCCAAAATGTCGACACTTTTCCATTCGAGCTCTAACACAAGATTACATTACATTAATTAGTGGTTCATGGCGATTCTGATGATACATAGTTTTATATCATTCGAATTATTTATAGGACATATCCCAATATAAATCGCCCGAAGAAAATTAAACCTTTGTGCGGCATTAACCCTATTTGTAACAGGTGGGGGGGGGAGGATTCCGCCCCCCCATGTTTTTCGCAGATATCTCCAGAACGGCTGGGAGCAGGCCCATGCAATTTTGGGACTTTTAATTGAATTTAATACCGCATTTGGAATCAAAACTTTGAGTTCTTAACCTGAACAGAGGCGGTTCCAGGGCACAGTTTTGGGTGGGTTCGGAGGCGACATTTGGCGATAATACGGAAATGCGATCTTCACGGTTTCTTCCTAACTGCCTCAAGTATGAAGGAGTTACATCGGTTTATGGTGATTGCAACAAGTGCAAATTAGTTGATTTTAATGAAATATCATAAAAATTGCATGGCAGAGGCGGTTTCAAGGGGCTTGAAAGGGGGGGGGGGGTTTCCAGGAAGTATTCAATGCTTGGCGGGAAGCCAATATAACGATATAAGGGGCATTTATAGCTATCGAGACGTAAAAGATAGCTTCTGTTTCCATTATTTGCACAATTTATTACATATAGAGTTTCAGGGGCGTGTTCAGGCACATGAAAAGGGGGGTGACTGGCATGGTGATGACGATATGCCAGCGATAACGGCGCAATAGACGTTTATCTTATAATGATATATGCACATATGAGGCCAGAAAAGGGAATCAAGTCATTTTTTTTGCAGAGGCGCGCTCAGGAATGGAAGAAAGGGGGTCATATTATTGCAAGGAAACTAAGAGGCATGGGCGTACAATGACATAACATACTGCAGTTTTCGGATGAAACACGCACCACAGGGTACTCTACGAACGATTATAAGATAATAGGCGAGTCCAGGTAGGGTAAAAGGGGGGTAAGCAATGTCAATTGAAGTTGTAAGTGAAATAGTCACTGTTGACTAGTAAGTATCATAATAGCAGATAATATACTTATCAAAAGGTCTTGCGCCGCCCCAGTTTGGATCCTGGATACGCCTATGATGAAGTACAACATGCAAAAAGGAACTATCTACGATCAGTAATATATTTATAGTGCTGGGTAGCAACTTGTCTGCGGTTGATATTTTTTCCCAATTTGACCTCCCTTTTTCACTAACCTGGTACCGCCTATGGCAAAAAAATATGATTTATATATTTTTTAAATGTCATAATCACATACCATTTCATTTATGAAAAAAAACATTAAAAAATGGTTTCATTTCGCATTTACCTCACCCCCCATTGCTTACCCCCTGCTCACGCCTATGATTTTATAATTTTTAAACATCACCGTCATATATCAATTTCCAATTCAATCTCTATCGATTTCTATTAGTTGTGTAAAATCGGTCGATAAACATGAAAGCTATGCTGGATCAAAAATACCACTAAAATTTGTAGTTTTTGCCCCCCTGTTGCCCCCTATCCAAAATTTAGATGTGTATTATTTACAAATGTAGATTGTGTTGAGGGGAACCAAACACCGTTTCATTTTTGAAAAAAGGACGGGTAGATCTCGAGATCTCCGGGGGGGGGGGGCGGAATCCCCCCCCCCCTGTTGCAAATAGGGGTAGCCAGGAGCCTGTTACAAATAGGGTTAAAGAGATGCCTGAGGTTATAACTCAAAAACTCTTCGACGGGCTCGGCTGAAAATTTTACTGCGTGAATTTACGGCCCAGATAACCCCCCCCCCCCCCCGACACCTAGTTCAATCGAAATGTGAGAAGTAGGATGTTATGGTTTGGTCGATCTGACGTGGACTGTACCGGGTGACCTCTGGTCACGTGATCTTGAGGTCACAGAACGACTACAGGGCTGATGTACACTCACAAAATCGCTACACACGACCCGGGTGTTAACTCCTGCCACAGGGGTTAATTTGGAAATTTACTCATGCATGGGGTGTCATTGTTGATGCTTCGCTATTTACCCATGTCAGACACCTGCGTGGTGTGTCAGTGCCGACCACCATCGTATTGTGTGTTCGTCACCGCTGCATGGGGTGTCGAGTTTTCGCAATACTCATGCGGGTGATGTCGATTGACGCCTCAGCCGGGCGTATTGCGGGAGTTCGTTCACGACTGGGAGAAGCGTAACGTCACCGCTGCATGGGGTGCCAAGGTGTCGCAATACTCATGCGGGGGTGCCGATTGACGCCTCAGCCGGGCGTATTGCAGGAGTTCGTTCACCACTGGGAGAGGTGTGACGGTCGCCGCTGCTTGGGGTGTCGTGACGTAGACGCACGCAGACGGCGGCGCGGCGTTGGCTGCGTGCGCACATCACCGCCGGCCGGCCGTGCCGCCGCGCCCGCACAGTTGCGCCGCGGCCTTGACCGCGGCAGGTTGTTCAGGGTGCGTGCGTCGACCGTTGTCAGTGTTCAAGTTGCCGTTGAGTTGCGAAAGGCTGTCAATCGTGCTGTCGTGATCGGAGTTATAAGTACCTAATTGTGAGTTGTGAGTGCGTTCCTTCTTGCGTTCTTTTGATCTTAGAAATGTAGTTAGTTGTGAATTTGTGATGGTATGATAGGTATGATATGATACATTAGGTATGATAGCGTCTATATGTTTCGTGCCCTCCCGTCACAACCAATTGCTTATCCGGTCGGAGCTGCACGGACCAAGCTTATCCGGTCGGAGCTGCACGGACCAAGCTTCTATAAACATATGAATATATGCTTTATTGCTTATCCGGTCGGAGCTGCACGGACCAAGCTTCTATAAACATATGAATATACGTAGCTGACTGTTGATCCATAGTAACTATGATTGTAACGGGCCGACATGATTATTTATGAGTATGCTTGATGATGCTTATTTGTGATGCTGATGTTGATACATGGATCTATTTACAATAATTAACGGTTTTGTTAATACAATGGTTTTGCACGGAAATGTACTAATTTGTAGTTGCTCAGATTGGGAAGGTTGGCGCGAGTGGTCAGAGTCAGGTCAGAGTGCTCAGATTGGCATGAGTCTTGCGAGTTGCGACACATCTCTGAGCCGGCGCCCGGCGGCGGCCGCCGCCCGCCATGCGTCTACGTCACGACACCCCAAGCAGCGGCGACCGTTACACCTCTCCCAGTGGTGAACGAACTCCTGCAATACGCCCGGCTGAGGCGTCAATCGACACCCCCCGCATGAGTATTGCGACACCTCGATACCCCATGCAGCGGTGACGTTACGCCTTTCCCAATGGTAAACGAACTCCCGCAATACGCCTGGCTGAGGCTTCAATCGACACCCCACGCATGACTATTGCGACACCTCGACACCCCATGCAGCGGTTATAAAGGGTGTTGCGTTAAACCTATACACCCCATGCAGCGGCGATCACGGTTGTTTCTGTACTCCTCACTGAGTGCTAAACAAAACACCTTCCAGGCGACGTATTTTAGGTTGTGTGGGCATCACACGGGCTAGGGGTGTTGACACCCTGCGCAGGTGTTGATTTTTTGTGAGTGTATATCATTAAAAGCAGGTCGACGAGATACCTAAGCACAGTGCCGTTTATTGAGCTCTCTAGCACAATTACGTGCAATGTTATTACCAAAGACATGATTGGTGAACATTATTTTTCCAAATACAAAAAATATAAATATTATATTTAGAAGAAAAAAACAACACCAACTTTTTCAACATAGAAGGTGTATGTATCGATATCCATTCTAGCATGGGAAAAAAATCCGAATTTTTAAAGACAACATTATAAAATCACGTGGTTTGACCTGAGATCACGTGTTTAAATAGCAAAATTTCTGAATTTCCAAAAAATGATAACATCATAATAATATATTGTTCCTGATAACTCTGGTGATTACCGAGCGGGCGCGAAGCGCCCGTGAGATTTCTCCTCAACTTACAAGACAAATTTACATTTGAACCGGGCCGAACCGGCCCGACACGGCCGTACAGACGCTTTTCGGAAGCTAATAACTTTGCAACCACTGCTCTGATTGAGATCGGGCTTTCACCATTGGATAGGTCATCTACTCATTTTTTTTGGTATGGTGCGCTCTGATAGGGGTGGTACCACAACGCTTGGCAGTTGGCACACGCAAACGTCAAAATGAACAAAACTCATTTTTGAGAAGAAAAAAATGCCTGTATTAATCTAAGCATTAATTTATACGATTAAGCATGCAGCGCTCTGGACGTACTCCCTTTTGGCGGATTCGAGAAAGGAGATCATGAACAATTTTATACAACCTAATGTTTGTGTTGGCCGCGTGCGCTGACACGCGCTGTGGTACCACCCCTATTAGAACGCACCATACAAAAATTAAAATGTATTTGATGGTCCTATCCAATGGTGAAAACTCGATCTCAATCGGAGCGGTGGTTGCAAAGTTATTAGCTTCCGAAAGCGTCTGTACGGCCAGCTCGGGCCGGTTCGGGCCGGGTCAAATGTAAATGTGTCTAGTAAGTTGACGAGAAACGTTGACCCAGACACGTAGTTTTATCGAAATATGAGATGTAGTTTGTTATTTAGAGATGGTTTTGGTCGATCTGTTCTGGAATGCCTCAATTGCCCCCCCCCCCCGAAAAAAGGTAGGCAAATGCATATCCCCCCAACCATTCCGGAAGGTTGTGATTTTTGTTCCGGGAAGGCGAGATTTGCCCCCCTCCCCCGCTTAATGAAACTTTCGTGCTGACGACCCGACGCCCCCCTCCCCCGCTCAGACCTTTCCCGCTGACGATCCGACGCTCCCCCTGCCGCCAAACGACTCTGCGCTGACGACCCGACGCCCTCCCCCCTCCCCCGGTCAACAACTTTTCGCTGACGAAACGGAGCGAAATTCCCCCCCCCCCCCAACTCGAAACCTAGATCCGCCACTGCGTACATGGAAAGGAATGTGGAGACCGGAATGATGAGCGATTTGCTCCCTTGCCAATGCCGTTGCGCCCGACACGCTGAGGTCTGACGCCATACGAGCTTCTCGACCGCTGGGTGGCAACTTAACTTATACGTATCCTGTTTATTCTGAGCCGATTGTCAGATTGGAAGACAAACACTGGTAATAGTCAGTTCTCAACAAGACACGTTGAAAGAATACTTAATTTGCATAGAGTCAATGTCGGGTGCAATGTTAAAATGGAGCTATATTGACTATATGTTCATATTGTATGTTCACATTTATTTCATTTAATTCATATTCACATCATTTTATTTACCATATTTTATTTGCATTCCCTTACCAGTTATCAGGTAGGTCGGAGTGAATGGTGGCGCCTGACGTTGGTAGTTACCACGCCTGACGTTGACGTTGGTAGTTAGTCAGTGAAAGGTAGGTCTTAGGTAGTCAGTGAAAGGTAGGTACTAGGTAGTCAGTGAAAGGTAGGTATTAGGTAGTCCGTGAAAGGTAGGTCTTAGGTAGTCAGTGAAAGGTAGGTATTAGGTAGTCAGTGAAAGGTAGGTCGTAGGTAGTCAGTGAAAGGTAGGTCGTAGGTAGTCAGTGAAAGGTAGGTCGTAGGTAGTCAGTGAAACGTAGGTATTAGGTAGTCAGTGAAAGGTAGGTCGTAGGTAGTCAGTGAAAGGTAGGTCGTAGGTAGTCAGTGAAAGGTGGGTCGTAGGTAGTCAGTGAAAGTGTGCAGACTGACTCTCGGCTCTCAATGTTGTTGATCGAGTGGGTGACTTTTTATCCTGCCACGAGTTTGTCGCGGGTACAAAGTCGCAATGGGTGGGATCCCGGCCGATGGCACCGCCTTTTACCGGTCTGAGGGGAGGTGGAGACCGGCTCTGTGCCAATCAGCGAGGCCGCCTGCCATCCACCGTATTCTGCCTGGCATGGGCCGCGTTCGATCTGTCGGCAGCACGTTTGCCAGCACCAATCACGGCCCAGTATTCTGCCTACGTCACGTCACGTAACCACAAAGTCACGTGACTTGTGACGTCACAAGCCGGCTGACGCAACTGCCAGGATTTTTGTCAGGGCCCGTCAGCACATAGAGAAAGCGCTACGCAATCGCTTAACTGTTTGAATGAAAGATGATGCAAACGCATCAGATTTGTGAATATTTGATTATGAAATTAACTTAAAAGATATAAATAACACATTTTAAGTGAAATCATTGGCGCTTTTAGAAGAATTGCGTTACTTTGTATGGAGGAGATTGTCTTTGCTGCGCCATTTCTGTAGACATTCGCATCAGCTGACTTCACGCATCGAACGCCAAGGGCGGATCCAGCCGGCCGTTATTTTGGGGAGGGGCCAAACCGTTTTTTAGCGGACCTACCCCCAATTTCGAATTTCTTCCCGGATTTGGGTCACTTTATTTTGCAACCACACGATTTCTAAGGTGTGTTTTTTTTGTTGTAGATTTTCGACCTTTTGGGATATCGAAAAAGGAAGGATGTCAGCTTGCAGTTTGTATTGTTCCGACATTACCTGGCCGAGCAAAACTATGTCAATTGTCAGCTGTACCCAGGGGCGTCGCCGATAACTTTTGAGTGTGTGTGTGTGGGGGGGGGGGGGGGGGGTCGGCTGAAATGACGAAAAAATGTACCCCAATTTGTTATGCGTGTATTTAAGCCTTTGCATCATTCTTAATGTGGATTTGCATGTTAACACTGAGAAAATTTTTCACTCCCAGCTTACTCTCCTCTACTACTCTACTCTCCTACTACTCCATACCTATCCGCTTTCAGTGGTGAATTATAAAAAAATAACTCCCAGCTTACTCATCTACTCTTCTATTACTCCCTGCATATCCGCTTTCAGCGGCGCGAGACTGGAGTAGAGAGTCGGACGGGAGTAAACATTTGCCCACAATTACTCCCACAAAAAACCACGGACCTACTCCCATCCTATCCTATGGAAACCCCCAATGCACTCCCTAGTTAGTCCATTGTTAGGCCAAGGTTAGCACATGTTTACTCCCCAAATACCCCATACTATCAAGGGTTTCGAGTCGTGTCGTGTCGCGTCCGCCATGTTGAATTGAAGTATTGCGTGGTCAGGCTTGCGCAGCCGTGGTTCGTATACCCCATGCAAGTGAAGTGTTATAGGTATGTTAATTTATGTTTTATCGATTTCAACCTCGCATATTTTTTCCCTTTGAGAGAGTGAAAGATAAACTGTGTGTGTATACGTTACAAGTTCAATTATATTTCCGGGTCATGGTACCGAGGCCAGCCTATAAGGAAGGCAATGTGCAAACCTATCGCGATATAACTATATGGTCTGTTCCACATATCTGCTGCCTTATTTAATTTGCAGCATGCAAGTTTATTTGACTTGAGTCTATTTTTGCTTGGTAAAATTTCAGTAAACCTCACTCTTACATGTACTCTCTTGAATGTCTCAGACTTCGGGCAGAATTACAGTTAGGTAGTTAGTTAATTACTTGAATTTGTGCCAGAGTTACCTATTCATTACATGAGACAATTCCCCACCAGCTCTGTACTTCCCCAACCAACTTGTAAGATATTTGAAGGGCTTCTTACATTAACATTAAATGGGTTATTTTTGCCCATAGGATGATGCAAGGAGGATATTTTGCGCCACCAACCTTGGAAAGCTCCACATGTAACCAGTAGCGTACCCAGGATTCACTCCAGGGAGGGGGGGGGCAATTTTTGCTCAGGGGGGCGTAAAGTACCCCCACCAAAAAAAAAACTGGATTTGGCCCACTATATTTTTAAAAGGGCATATTTTCACCATTTTTCTTTAAAAAAAATCAAAAAATCATTCATTTCTTCGACCAAAGGGCGCACGTACAGACCTTCAGGGAGGGGGGGGGGGGGGGCAGCCTTGGAATTTTGGCCCTTTTCTGGACTTTTTGGGTCCAAATAATTTTGCTCTCTTCATTTTGTTCTGGAACTTTGCTCTCTCTTCACCTGATCTTACCAACATTGTAGTTAAAATATAATTCCATTTTCCTCACGAATATTTAATATCTACCACAAATCAGGAATTTTTACTTTCCAAGTAAAATAATTTTTCTAAAAATGAAAATCTTAATTTTCCAGACAATAAAATGTTACTCTCCACCTATGAATTTTTACTCTCCGGGACCAGGTCATGAAATGAAAAATCCAACACGGGGGGGGGGCAATTGCCCTGTTTGCCCCCCCCCCCCCTTGTGTACGCCTATGCATGTAACTCAGACATAGGTACTTGGGTAAGGTAAAATATATAAATTGATTTACAATATATTTCAGCTCAGTATTGGTATCAATAAGCTGCCATATGTATAAACACACTGTTTTGATACAATAAGAATAAACAAACATCTTCAATAAACACACCTTGAATAACTTATGTCGCAGAGAGTGGCACCATCCCCACTGATAAATGTATATCATACATTGTTTCTAGGTTTACTTAATTTCATGTCATGACAATGTGTTTGATTTTCGAGAAAAGCAGTTTTTCTGGTGATTGATTTGGAAATACCTATTATATGCCAGTTATAACCTGGCATTTAAGTGGTTGGAGCTATTTTGATTAATCTGAACACACTGTACAAATTACTTGAAACTATAGGGACAGGGTAAACTCCCATATTTTCAAAATATCCAAACATCATACTTTTCATGCTATTTGTGGTGTATGCACACACAAGCACCAGCAAAAACAACAGCATGAAAAGTCTGATACTTTCTGTGCGATCAACAACTGGAACTCCCTGCTGAACGTGGTAGTTTGCTCAGATTCCACAAACCAGGTCAAGAACCAGCTTGATGAGCATTGGGTGGCGCATCACTATGATGTGCCGTGACTTAGTCAGTGAACAGGCTAGCGTTCAGAGCTCAACGAGACCAGGCAAACCAGGCGCTCAGAACTCTTCAGTAGTCCTGTCCTATCCATGAGAGTTAGATGTCCCAAAAATATGAGTTTACCCTATTGTTGTAGTCCGAAACCAGTACCTTTCATTTGCAGGCCCGGATCCAGGGGGGGGGCGCTAGGGCGTGCAACAGTCTGCCAAATGCCAAATTTCTATTGATTTTGCTCCTTTGGCTGACTGAGCCAAAGGTTAGGGTTCACTTCAATAAGGTTGGATACACCAAGTACATGTGAATTCATGGTAAAGACATAAAGACAGGGAATGTCAAATTGTTGATGATTTCAGTCTCCATCGCCTTGGCCCGGATGCCGCCATGCAATTACCTGCCCCTTGAGATGAGTTAAGTGAGTTTAGGTAAGGATAGCTAAGGTTTGGCACAGGATATGGTACAATAAAAGGATATTTGTCAGAAATGCAGTATTTTTACCAGTAAATCAGATAAATTACTAGGGATTATCATGCTTTTGGCTACAAATTTCTGATACCAGGAATTCCAGCGAAAATACCAAAGAAACTGGATACAAATACCAAGGCTATAAAAAAGGTAGGCTATTACGGCCAAAAACAGGGTCTCAAGGCCTCTGATAAATTGATGGTCGTGACGTCAACGGTACATGACTTTTGCTAGCTGGCATGATAAGCGTTCAAAATCCCATTGGGATCCCCCCCTCTAACTCGAGAACTAAAAAGGCTAGCAAGACGCCGGAAAGTGTTTGAAAGCTCTCTACAAGGCCATTCAAAGTTACTTCGGCTATTATTTGACCCAGGTCAATATTGAGGTCACCAGAGGTCATCAAAGGTCACATTTTCCAAGTGAAGGACTTTGCTCTAGAAACCCCCAAATATCTCGGGAACTATGAAAGCTAGTAACAAACGGAAAAAAAACATTTGAAATCTCATGCAAATTCAAATAGCCTTAGTTGACTCAAATTTAAGCTTAGGTCAATAGTTTAGGCCCCATAGGTCACCAAAGTTTTCCAAAAAGTTGTTAATAAAAACTTTGTATTGGTTAGACATATAGCAGTAATTTTAACACCATCGTGTTTGTCTCGTAAAATAAAAACTTTGTATTGGTTAGACATAGCAGTAATTTTAACTCCATCGTGTTTGTCTCGTAAAGGCGCTCGAAACAACATATTAATGGTGATCGGAGGCCTGTTCACGGACCCTGCGGTTGGCTGCGGTTCGGCGGTCAGCAGTGGTCGGCAGCAGGGGGGTGGGGAGGTAACTAAAAGTGGGGATGGGACGAACGGTATGACGCCACACGGCTGCGGTTGGCTGCGGTTCCGGCGGTTGGCACGGAGCAACCGCAGGATGAAATGTCCGTGTGTTCAAGAGATGCCTGCTTGTGATGACGCATGAGGAAAGGGGCGGGGCTAGAGCCTGCTGGAAACTGCCGAACCGCAGGTGGTCGTGAACAGGCCTCTAGTTAGGTCAACTTCAAAATTTGACCTCAGGTCGTGCCAACAAGCTTTGTTTGTCACACCCACGTCGCGTTGGTCTCGTAGCTTTAAGCGTACTGTTTGACGATTATGAAGCGTAGATCAATGTGCAAATTACTGAAAATTAAATAAGCTCTGAGGTAAAATGACGAAATTTCACTCTATAGCGTGATATTGTTCCGTAAACAGATTCCTCGCGACAACGTTGCGCATCAATGGGATTTTGCACGCTGATCATGCCGGCCAGCAAAAGTCATGTACCGTTGACATCACGACCAATCAGAGGCTGGTGTTGGATGGGACCTTCACGCGTAATGCTGAAGATGCCGGAGTGAGCCCCCTGACAAATACCATCTCTGAAAAATACCACTAATTCATAATTTTTGACAGTCGATACAACCAGGTAAAACCATCAGCGTTTTTCCGTCCCCGCGGCCAGCGGATGACGTCATTGGGATGGTAACTCAGTCGCCAGTCTCGCCACTCGCCGCCATCCACGCTCTATGTAAATGTCAATGTCAATAACTTGACAGAAACTGGCACCAATGTGTTTGTCTTGTCGAGACACGTCTCCCATTATGCAACATGACCTACTTGAGTCATCACTCACCACTTGACCTTGACCTGAGGTCAAATTTCTAAGTTAACCTAACCTGGTCCTCATGAATATGATTCAAAGCGCTGTAATGAGAGAACACGATGGCGTCAAAATTATTGCCTTATCTTTATTAGGTAAAACATTATTTACGAGAAGGAAAAAAACAGTTTTGCCCCACAAATATCTGGTGACTTCAATATTGATCTGAGCCAAAGAATGCTCATATAGTTTGGAAATGATTTTTGACGAGCTATCAAATGATAGTTTGGGATTCTGTCTTCTCCCCATAGGAGCCGAGTTACAAGGGGGCGTTTCAGAATCAATCAGATTTTACTATTCCAATGACGTCATATTGGCAGCTATGGTAGCAATGTCTTTACATATGGCCGACTATAGGGATGACACCCCCAAGGCCCGATACCCCTTCTGCATGCAGAGCAAGGCCCTAGATACTAGGTAGACCCGTCAGGGGTAGGCAGCGAATGGCGTGACGTCACGGGCACGTGACGTCACACGCTCCCTATTCAAATAGTGTTAAATTGGCCTACTTTCACGTCCTACCATTTCAATACCTTTGGTGCCAGCGGCATGAATTGAGCACTAAATGATAGATTGAAATGTCCTCTGTAGCTCGCTCTTCGGCCATTTTCTTATAAATTGCAAGGGTGAGCCGCTAGGCGATGTCAAAGTGAGGCATGCAAAAAGTAGAAGGCCCATGCCCATATAAGGTCAAGCCCCGCCCCTGTACACAAACATGGCGGCCGCGCCGGTCTCGAACGCTCCCGAATCGGCCACCCCATTGGTGGAAACCGTGACTGTGACGTCATGGGACCGTGAAGTCATTGGACAGGGTGGACACGTTACGGAGATAGGCATGACACCCCCCTGCATGCAGTTTACGCTTGATCCGCGTGTGTGGTTTTGATAAGTAATTGTTGTTAATTGTTTGAAGTTTTAGAATTTGGGTAAGTTGTGACTTGGACTACTTTATCGTTCATCTTTCATTTTCTTGACGTCTCAGGAATGTTTGCATTATGTAAGGTGAAATCAGATAGGGGGTGAGTCTTAAAGGGAAATAATGACCTTTTTCCACTAAAATGGAGTTAGCACTTGAAATCGCCAGACGAGATCAAAATATATTGTAAATTCTTCACATTTTGCATGAAAACTTTCCTGCCGAAAGATATTTCAAGTTAAAGTTGATAAGCGTTCCACACTTTTAACGACCGGTACTTGCACTATTTCTGACCTTTTGTCAAGTACTTTTGGTCCTCATCAAACTGCGGGCTTTTCCCGTATTGTTTTTTTACGCAATGGAGTGGAAAATATATTGTGCGTTCTGCTTGTTGTGATTATATGCCCGGCGATCTTCTAAAACTAACAGCGATTGGAAAAAGTGGCAATAAAATCGGAAGCTCATCGATGCACATCAACGCGGCATAGTTAGTGGTTGCGACCCTCAATTTTTGAAAATCGATTCATTTGTTTTCAACATTAGGAGTGGTGTATAGTTTGTCTCTGGCTGTATATAACACTATGCTTTATTTTATCATGAAAAATAAGAATTTTTCCCAACAAAAAACTAACGAACAATAACACAAAACTGGCAATTAAATCAGAAGCTCATCGATGCACATCGACGGCGACCTATTTAGCGTCGGCGATTTGTTTACAAAGTCATTGTCATGCTTCTCGGCGCACTTAACCATCTCGGCACACTTGGCGAGTTGTTCCTGATTAGTATACCCAAGTCCCGTAGCAGGCTTTGTTAATGACGTCACTGGTGCCATTCTTGTGTAGCATTGCAAAATATATCTGATTTCGAGTTGAAAGCTAATTAAAGACTTATTCAAATTATTGGTTTTAAGTTTGAATTTTCTTGTTAATCATTATTAAAGGTATTTTATCACTGTATTTCATAGTAGTTGACACTTCAGAAACTTGTGACGTAATAATATTGTATCCAATATGCATTTCCCTCACCTTTTGCTATTGTGGCGCAGTGCCGAGTGCTTTGCGAATACTAGCTTGCCTGGGGTTCAATTCATTCCGCTCTTATTTTATTCAAGTTGGTATATAGTTTGCATGTTGTTGTTATTCATGACTTATACTGATAGTCAGTCATGCATCACAGATGCTTCACGGATTGCTTCACGGATCAGAGCGCTGCTCGAACGCACGCTAGTAGCGCTTTCGTTCTCCATGGCAACCAGGCGTGAGCCAATGAAAAGCCAGAACTTATTCCCTTTCTGGCTTTTGATTGGCTGACGCCTGGTTGCCATGGAGAACGAAAGCGCTACTAGCGGGTGTCCGAGCAGCGCTCAGTTTGATCGGAAATGTCACAGAGCCTCCACAAATGCCGCACTCGATGTTAACAATGGTAGGGAAGGACGAATTTGTCAATGCCCTTCATGAAGTACACAAGGTACTTGTTTTGTATTTTTTCCAAACTTACAACTTTGAATTTGGGAATAATTTTATTGAATTCTTAAATTTAAATAAAATAATTTTAAAAACATAACGGTAGCCTAAGAAATTATTGCTAACAAAATCAAAAGGTCATTATTTCCCTTTAGGGGACGAGATACCGGCACTGGCGGATCCAGGGGGGGGGGGCAATCCGGCCATGGCCCCCCCCCAAAAGCCTGGAAGGGGGGGCCAACATGTCTTTTGCCCCCCCCCCCCAAAAAAAAAAAAAATATATATATATATAAATAACTGTAATATGAGCCTCAACGCATATAAAAAAACAATAAAATTCCGTGTTCTGTGAAATTTTCAGAAAAAAAATGAACATGTTCATAAATAATGATTTCGTCGTCGACAAAGGAATAACTAGACCCACGACCAAGGGCGGATCCAGGGGGGGGGCGAACGGGGCCATGCCCCCCCCCCCCCAAGCCTGTTTAAGGGGGGCAAACTATGTTTTGCCCCCCCCCCCCCCCCCAGACGTGAAATTTAATGCATGCTATATTTGCGTTTTTAGAACGGTACTGGGCATCCCAAAATTGCAGCAGTCAAAATCAAGCTAGCCTCAGTCAAAAACTGAAAAAATTCGCGCCGCTTCGCGGCATGACAAAAGTTTCGCAATTGCATATACAAATTTGGAAAATTAATTCCATTAAGTGTCTTGCAGAGGCTCTCCTTGGCGGTAATTGCTGGCCCCAGGGCCAACTCTCTTCATAAAATATTATCTTTAAAGCGGGCTACATGTTTAGCTTGTCTGCCGAGTTCCGAAAAAGGCGACGCGAACGCAAAGACGCGGACTTCGGCAACCGGAAGCTGTTCCAGCGGTGCCAAACTTGTTGGCCCGAAGAGCTAATAGTGGGGACCAGGCCAGGACTATCTCCCCAAGCCATCTCTCCCAGGCTCCTCCAGATCCACAGGGACCATTTATGCGCGGAAATGTCGGTCTGCCTCTTGCTACTTTGAAACCATTTGCACCGTTACCAGTTGTTTGTTACAGTTCGGTACATAGGTATGTATACAGACTACAGTTATTATTATCATATGTACTATTGAGCGCAGACTGCCACCGGCCATCGTGATTTACTATCCGAGGCTAATGTATATGAAAAACTACCTTCATTTCAACATTTTGCATCATACCGAGATGTGCAACCAGGAAAAGGGGTTACCTGAGGCTTGGCTCCACTCACGGTCTGGTTCCAATATTAAAAATGCGTTTTCCACGACCTAAAATTAAAATGTTCACGCCGCTTCGCGGCGTCACATCAGTGGCCATCGTCATAACGAAGCCATCGTCATCGTCTTCGTTTCGTCGTAACGCTGAATTGAATGAATAACATTTTTAGCTTATTATCCTCTACAAGGCTAAGAAGCTAAAAATGCCTATGTTTCTGGGTTTTATCAGGCAAACCCGAGCAAAAAAAAAATCGCGCCGCTTCGCGGCGCTAAATAACAAGCACCTACTATAACATGCAAATCCACATTAGAAATGTTGCAAAGGCTTAAATACGCGCATAACAAATTGGGGTAAATTTTTTTGTCGTCATTTCAGCCGACCCCCCACTAAAAAATTATCGGCGACGCCCCTGGGCACAGCTGACAATTGACATAGTTTTTATCAGTGTAAGGCAATGTCGGAACAATACAAACTGCAAGCTGACATCTTTCCTTTTTCGATATCCCAAAAGGTCGAAAACCTAAAAAAAAATGGGGGAAAAATCGAAATCGTGTGGTTGCAAAATAAAGTGGCCCAAATCCGGGAAGAAATTCGAAATTGGGGGTAGGTAAGGTCCGCTAAAAAAAACAGTTTGGCCCCCAAAACGGCCGGCTGGATCCGCCCTTGGATACCGGTCGGTGACGTACTCCGACGTGACGTTAGTAGGTACCAAGGCTATGGGTCTGTTCCAGTGGCTCCTCCAAAAAAGATGAGATTAGTTTAGAGAAGGTTGGAGGAGCGCTGATTTGCATGTGGTGCCACGTGGTGGCAAGGGAAGATCATTAGTAGACCGACTGTACATGTGCACACACACATTGTTGTGTGCTAGTCTGGGCAGCCCTTACCATTTCCCCTACTATCTGACAAATGGCAATCTGATTATTGCCTTTTCAGGCAAAATGGTTGTATTTGCGTGCCATCGTTGCAAGTTTACATCAAATGTAATGAGGATATTTGTAAAGCATCTTCGACGTCATGAAAGAGCCGATCCATATGCGACTTTTCCATGTGTGCATTGTGGCAAGGTCCTGTCCGATACCAGGGCATGGCAGATTCATGTGCACAAGCACACACAAAACAATGTGACCTTGGGCAATACAAGCACCATGTCATATCAAACAAGAACAGAAGCTGAGGAGGATCAGCAAACCTCATCAACTGGAGAGATTGACGAGGAATGTCATTCATCGGACGTTGGGTGTTCGTCAGTGCACAATGCTTCTGCCGTGACCTCCGGTAAAAAGGAAAGTGATATCAGTCGAGTGGGTAAATTCATTCTGGGGCTGCGAACCAAAAATGTGCCTCAAAAAATTTGTGACGAAATTGTGGAAGAGTTCAAGAAATTTTCTGTAGATGTGGCGTCTGATGTTCGGGACCAAATGTGCTCAGATCACGAAGCCAACAATGAGTCTCTGGATGTGAAATACCTGCCTTCTGTAGCGCCTCTTTACAAGATTGATAGCAAATTTAAGCAAGATTCCTTTGCTAGAAAGGAATTTTTGCTGGTTCCACCAGAGACAAGAACATTGCCTTCAGATGATGGGAAAAGGCGTACATTTCAGTTTGTTCCTGTGACTAAGCAGTTGGAGTCACTGTTTAAAAACCAGAACTTCAGAGAAGCTGTGGTATCAGGTGTTGCGCAGCATGAGGGAACAGAGCAGATTTACCATGATATATGTGATGGGTCAGTGCATACATGTGAGGACAGCAACGAAAAGGTTAAGATCATCTTATACTGTGATGAGTTCACTGTAAGCTGTCCAATTGGCAACAAGACTGCCAAGTACAGTATTCTTGGAGTGTATTTTGCTGTTGGCAACTTGCCAATCCGCTCCAGGCTGGACAACATCTACCTCGCTACGCTCGTCCAGAAAGCGCACGTGAAAAAGTTTTCGTGGGACGCCATCCTGCGACCACTGATAGAGGACTTAAAGGTGTTAGAAACTGAGGGTATCACATATATGTGCCCAGAAGGCCTCAAGACTGTGAAGGGTAGCGTCGAACTGCTTATTGGCGACAACCTAGCTCTTCATGAAGTAGCTGGATACTTCTGTTCATTTCGTAATACAGCAAGAATATGCAGGTTCTGCCATGCCAAAACAGAGGAAATACAAACCTGCTTCAAAGAGAGTGATTTCGTCCCAAGAACACAAAGAGGATATGCAGCTGAGATAGCAATCCTGGAACGAGAGAACTATGATCATGAGACTTGTCAGATTTTTGGTATTCATCGGAAGTGCCCTCTGGATGATTTAACTTCATTTGAATCTCTGGAAAAAATGGCTGTTGATTGCAGTCATGACGTATTTGAAGGAGTGGTGTTGTACACACTGAACTGCATCATGTCCCACTTGGTGGCCACTAGGGTTATTGATGGGCACCTGCTCAAGGAAATGTTCAACCGATTCCCATATCATAAGGTGGATGCAAACAAGCCTCAACCACCTTCTGTTAGAGGCAACAGGGTCACTTTCAAAGAAACCCACAGTGAGGCAGCTATCTTACTAAGGTTGCTACCATTGATGATGATGAACGCCATGGAAGACTTTGACACAGTGTTGCAGGCACATACATGTCATTGGAGTGTTCTGACAGGTCTCATTCAGCTTGTGCAGTTGATTATGGCGGACATCTTTACTGAGAACACTATCAGTATTTTGGAAAACAAGATCAGTGACTGGCTCTCTGAGTTCCACTCCAAATTCCCTGACTTTGCTATGAAGCCCAAATTCCATTACCTCGTCCATTATCCATCCCAAATCCGACGCCATGGTCCCCCAAGGAAGTATAGTACGATTCGCTGGGAGTCGAAGCACCAGGAAATGAAAAGTTTTCTGAGCACATCAAAGAACCGCGTGAATGTGTGTGCAACAATGGCAGCGAAGCACCAGTTCAAGATGAGTGTAATCATGAATGATGCAAACTTCCACCAGCAAGGCCTAGATGAAACATCACTTCGTCCATGTGACGTAGAGGAGAGTTGTCAGGATTTGTGGGAGGAATCAAACCCCTGCGAAACGTTTCAGCAAGTCCGTTTCAATGGGACACTATACTGCTCTGGCGATGTGCTCATAGTGAAATCAGATGATGATGAACCCACATTTATGAAAGTATACTGTGTGTTGGCTGAGAAAGTTGAAGGTCATTTCGCCTTCGCCTGCTTCTCCTGTAAGGTTATTGAGAAGGATGATAGACTGGAAGCATTCATGGTTGAAATAGACAGCCGGCTCAAGATTGTCAAACCATCTCAACTTTACAACCATCGACCACTTGGCATTTATAATGTACGCAATAAGCAATACGTCGTAGTAAAAGTTTTCATCCCGTACAGCCCGGTCTGACGTTGATCACCTCACTGCTCGTTGCCTCTCCCGTATCGCCACTCACGTTCAGGTCAGTGATTAGATTGGCTGTATGCACACCTTTTCTTTGCTTTTGGCCGAAGTTCCATTCAATATTCGGCAGCAAATTAGATAGACAATTTACGATTAGCAATCATCTATTGGAAATGTGTACTTTGTAGTACTATTGGCATTGTATGTATTTTGTGACTAACAGGGGACATGCGGGGTAGGCAGTAAAAATGCAGTTGGTGGTTTCACTGAAAACGGAATGGAATAGACTTGGTAACCTAACCTAACCTAACCGGTAACGGCTGCTGCCCGACCTGAAGCGAGAGTGTATGCGATGTTTAGCGCTGTGAATTTCAGAGTTCATCGTTTTTGTTTCTGAAGTCAACATTTTAGATGTCTGTCAATATTGCTTGTTATTCATTTTGTTGTACGATCTCAATAGGTACGTACAATGAACACCGACGTGTTTGATGCGAATAATAGCTTACAAACCATGCCCTCGCACAATTAAACTGTTAACCGCTATCGGTACGTCGCTGTAGACGCCGGTCACTCTGAAGGGGTGCTTGCATCTAGAATATCGAATGAACTCGACAAAACTCAGGCTCCATATATCCGCAGAAGTTACGGCGCCCCATGTCATCGGAAATTTGTCAAAAGTTCACGGAGTATTGTTTGATATTGTGTGACCAGGGAAAAGCTAATGGACTTCTGTGTTCTTTCCAGACGAGACATCTAAATGTTCGAGTACGCTGTTTGCTATGGTAAGGACCATGATGTTTATCGGCTGGTCAAGACAAATAGTAAAACTAAAATTCTGACTGATGCAAAGAAAGCTTTCAAGCTTGACGGAGAGTACCGGCTCGAGCTTCTGCATGGGAAATTTGGTGTCTATGTCGCGTTGGATGGCTGTGATGATATCCCCGATGAAGGACAGCTGAGGCTTGTGGCGGCATCATATGAAGAACCTCTATCCAGAAGCATGCAAGGGAGCCTGAGCACTGCCGACACCTTGTCCATCCAGTCTTCGGTTTCCTCTGCTGTCACCCAGCATGCTGCCACCGTTCATCCTAAACTGTAAGACAACGTTGTATTGTTTCGCTTCATTCTACATCTGTGCTGTGGTTAAACTTTAGTTATTCTAGTTTTTGCCCACAATTGGTTTAACAAGGTCAATGGCCTTAACGGAAACGGTCTTTATATCGTGGTTCGTATCAGTTCGTCATCCTCAGACATTCTTCAAAGAATGGCTTGTGTTTGGATAGCATCAAGGATTTCCAATGCCTTTATGGCTTGTTCATTTTAGGTCAATAAATGACCTCGTGCTGCAGTGTAGTAAACAAAACCTTTACAGGTGGTACGTTGGGTAGCTTGCTTTCAGTGTGCTAAGTCTGTGTTTCGTTACATGTGCTCAGGCCCGGTCACCAGCACTCCAGTGCAAGCGTGCCGTCGACTCCGTCGACGTTTGTGGGGCAGATGGAGACTCTGGTTGTGTTTGAAGACACTGTGGACGACCCTGTGGTGGAAGCCGACAACCCCCGACGGTAGGTACTCATAATCACAGAGAACATTCATTGATCTCTCTTGTAAAATTTGTTTCGTCGGGCGCCCATAAAAGGGAAATGTTAAAGATATATATCTCCGACTTGATTATGAACACATCTGTTCATACGTGCTAATGTCACTGTTTCCTCTTATTTTTTCTTCTTATTTTTCGTCTTTCTTCTAGTACTTATTCTATTTTCTATCTCCTGAATCATGATCCAGGGGAGTTTCATAGAAGATGTAATTCACAATGTATTTGCCTGTTTTAAGCAACATCTTGGTTTCGTGCGGTTGTGTGAAACTGGCCTGCTCATCGTTCATATTTATACAATGGAAGAGGCATTGCATCGTCAGGAGTGTAAGTTACGCTGTATTTAAATGCTGATGTGGTTCACAATACAGTGTAATCCACACCATTCTTTCAGTATCTAAACACTATTATAAAAGCGCCACACCAATATGCAAAGCGGAAATAGCGTCCCTCGATGACCTTACGACTGTATTGCCTTTTATGTCATTAGACCCTAGGTTTCCCGTCCCGTAATAACGGCAACGGTCTGATGATATTCCGAATGGGTGTCGCGACATACATTTATTTTCAGACCATCTACTTTGGACCCTGGACTTCTCCAATTTAGGTTAGCTTAAGTATAGATCAACAAGTGACCTCGTGCTGCAGTGTAGTAAACAAAACCTTTACAGGTGGTACGTTGGGTAGCTTGCTTTCAGTGTGCTAAGTCTGTGTTTCGTTACATGTGCTCAGGCCCGGTCACCAGCACTCCAGTGCAAGCGTGCCGTCGACTCCGTCGACGTTTGTGGGGCAGATGGAGACTCTGGCTGTGATTCAAGACACTGTGGACGACCCTGTGGTGGAAGCCGACAACCCCCGACGGTAGGTACTCATTATCACTGAGAACATTCATTGATCTTTCTTGTAAAATTTGTTTTGTGGGGTGCACATGAACGGGAACCACCAGTATGCAAAGCAGAAATAGCGTCCCTCGATGACCTTACGACTTTATTGCCTTTTATGTCATTAGACCCTAGGTTTCCCGTCCCGTAATAACGGCAACGGTCTGATGATATTCCGAATGGGTGTCGCGACATTCTTCATTTTTTCCAGGCAATTGGCTTTGGATCCTGGGCTTTTAAGCCGCGCAACGAGAGACCGACTCCAAAGCAGCACCAAGTTGGCATGGACCGACTGGAGCGACATCATGCAGGCGATCTTTGACACGTACATAGCGGCACACAGAACACCGTAAGACGGCAGCAGATATATTACAGTTTTTGTTTTGTTGTTCGTTCGTGACATAGTTCCAAGGATCAAAGGCTTGATTGTTCATTGTTGACTGATTGTTAATGGTATAAGAACATTTTTGTATTGTAACGACATGCCAACGGAACATTTACCGAAACATTTTTTTTTTGCACATATCTTTGTTGAGCAATGCTCCTTCGTCAGTCGGGTCATTTGAGGGCCTTGGAACATAAAGCACAAGCTGGATATACAGGGTGTCCCGAAATTGATGTCCCCTTCTATCGCGTGTAATAACAAGAAAACAAAGAATGGTTGGTTCATGGTTTATTTGTTGATGTAGTCACCACGGTTCTCCACACAGGCTCTCATGCGCTCCGGCATCCCACACATCAGGTTGTCCAGCGTCTCTGCTGAAATGCTGCGCCAGGCCGACCGGACGTTCCGGATGAGGGTGACTTCTGACGTCGCTGGTGCCATCTTGTCCACCTTGTCCTGCACGATCGCCCAGAGATTTTCAATGGGCGACAGGTCTGGGCTGTTACCCGGCCCTACTCCCTTCGCCCAGAAGCCAGGAAGGTTGGTCTGGCACCACTGCTGGGTCTTGGCGGCGTTGTGAGCCGGTGCACCGTCCTGCTGGAAAATGGCCTCCGACATGTCAGGCAGAAGTTTGATCGCTGTTGGTGGTCCGTTCTCCTTCCTTCTCTTCATCGCCGACGCTGCCGTTCCCTTCAGCACTTCCTCCACGTAGAAGGCTGACGTCACAGTTTGGCCGCGGGGCACTATGTGGAGGTCTGACAGGCCACGGAAGCTCATCATACCCCAGACCATGACCTTGGCCGGGTGCTTCTCGGTGACGGGACGGGCACTTCTGAGCTGTCTCGGTGACGGGCACTTCTGAGCTGTTCCTAGCCCAAACACGGTCGTTCTGGCGGTTGGGAGAGTGGAATAACTCGAACGGAGACTCGTCGGTGAAGAGCACCCGTCTCCAGTCCTGGATGGACCAGTTGATGCGGGCTTTTGCGAAGTCCAGCCGCTTGCGCCTCTGCGCTGCCGTCAGCCTGGGCTGCATGCGCAGTTTCAGCGGCTTCAGGCGAAGGCACTGCCGCAGATAGCGGTGTACGGCGGACTTGGAGGCCGGGTGCTGCTTCCCACTCAGTTTCCGCGCCAGCTTCCTCGTGGACTGGTGCCGCTTCAGCACCGACTTCGCCACCACGATTCTGGCCACTCGACTCATCGCCGTCTTCCTCCCTCTGCCCTTGTGGTTCTCTAGCGTCTCTCCCCTGCGGTCGCGGGCCATCCAGCGTTTGAGGGTCCTGGGCTCTATCGTCAGCTCCTTGGCGACCTGCACCTGGGTCATGCCGCCGTTGACCATGCCGACAGCGCGATAGCGTGTCGACAGGGCATACTCCTTCACCATGGCTGATATGCGGTCTGCTCGCCTTGCGTACCCCTCGGTAAATGACGTCTGCCGCGCCGCTGGGGCTTGGGTCAGGTCGCCAGGTGGGGTCACGTGACCAGCAAACGCGTGGCGGTGCCCTGGGGCCAGGCCCCGGTAACATTCCGCTGGTGTAACGGCGGTGCGAGGGAATACACAACCCGCGCCAAGGGGACATAAATTTCGGGACACCCTGTACATGTACTTCAATTACTTCCCTTTACCCTCTGAACAGATTTAAACAAGTATGCAATAACGTGTTGCTTAGCACTTTCTTCTCAACCTGGTGCGCCTGAAAACCCCAATCATCATCATCATCATCCTCAACCTGGAGGATATTAACCTCTGACACACTAGTGAACGTTTTTGTTATACTTAAAGGGAATGTTTCACCTTTGTATTGGTTTTTAACTGAGGTAGCCATTATCTTTGGCCGTTATTGAAATGTCGAAAATACTAAGGTCATTTTCCCCAAACCTTAACCGTTTTTAAGCAATTTAATTTATAATTTGCAAAATGGAGTCTAGGCTGGTCCCGCCGCTGATTGGCTGACAGCCACTTCAAGATTGTTGGTCCTGGAAGTCAGACTACCTGTATTTCTCGAATCTTGGCTGGATTACCGAGTACGATGTAAACAACGGCCAACGCGATAGGTTGCGGTCTAAGTTGAAGTTTTTCACGTTGTTTGAAGTCTCAGTTATGGATTGATTGTTTTTTTTAAATACAATAAATATTGAGCTATCGCAATGCCTCGCACTCGTCATTGTGTTCTGTACACAGTTTCACAATATTTGCATTTAAATCGCCAGCATTGTCTGAAACGATTGTGCTGCCAAATGGCAGCGTTACGGTTTTCTCTATAGCTCTCTATAGCTCAATAATGACATCCCAAATTTAAAAACTTAATTTGTATAAAGTTAAGTGACTTTTCGGGAGAAAAATATCACCTTCGTTTTCAGCAGCATTTACTTCATATTTTCGACTACAACCAGCGTATATTTGACAACTTTCAGAAAGGTGAAACATTCCCTTTAAGACATGATAGTATTCTAATATGTTATTATATTCGTGCAAGCTGATCTAATTTTGGGCGACTTAAAATTATATTATTGTTTATGTTGCAGCGAAAATAATTGTCAATGATAACTCTTGGTTGTGAGCGGTTTTTTGTTATTTATTTGAAATCGGTAATCCTAGCTCTGTTCGGCAGGAGAGCACCACAAACACCCGCCAGGTGGCAACCGCACGTTGCCTAGCAACGTGCTGTTAAAGTCGTAAGACAGCGGGTTTGACAGCACGTTGCTAGGCAGCGTGCGGCTGCTACCTGGCGGGTGTTTGTGAAGCTCTTCTACCGAACATGACCCCTATCCATAGTCGAGTAAGGCAATAGTGTCGTAGTTTACTATTTTGTCCCAGGTCGATGCCTTTGGTGTTTTGTTGTGACCTCACCAGTCCATCGAACCCATGTTGGCAGGTACGTGGAAGAAAGGGGAAAGGACAAAGCGCCTTATCGGCAGGTCGCTAGTGATCTGATTCACCAGTACCCCTGCATCGTGAGAAGTCTAGAAGTGGAGGAGGAAAAGGCCATGGTAAGAAGTAATTGTGTGGTTACGTTATAGCAAAGTTGCACTGTAATGTATGTTATATGCACACCACTGATAAATGGCATTAAGTGTTCTTCGTTTTTGTGTTTTTTAACCCTCGCCCGGGGAGGGGGGGAGGGTGGATGCCACCCCCCTCGGTTTTTCGGGTATAACTCGCGTAGTTATCAGCCGACTGCGATGCAGCTTTCAGTACTCTACTTCTGAACAATTTGACACATACTCCGACAATTTTGAACTTCTACCCCGCATGACCCGTGACCTGTTTCTCAAGGTCATGTCAGGCGCAACTGGCGTCCCGTAGTATCGATGCTAGTAACTTGTGCAGCTTCCGAGTGTTTGTTGTTCAGGAACATATGTACAGGTGTTTCCAGGTGACGGTTGTGGTTTCCACTGAGATTGTGACCTCGATTGACCTTTTCAGAGGTCAACCGAGTAACACCTCCGATGACCTCAGCTGACTTTTTTGGCTTCTGGCAGTTTCTAGGACATTTTGTGACGCTGATTTCAAATCTCGGATCCATTTTGCATAATTTTATGTTCCACTGGGGTCATGCGCTTCCACGGGTCAACCGAGGTCACTGACCTCAGATGACCTGACATGAATTTTTTGGAATTTGGCAGTTTCTAGGACATTTTGTGACGCTGAATTCAAATTTGGCCACCCTGAAAGGGAATGTTTCACCTTTCTGAAAGTTGTCAGATATACACTGGTTGTAGTAGAAAATATGAAGTAAGTGCTGCTGAAAACGATGGTGATATTTTTTACTCGAAAAGTCACTTTATACAAATTAAGTTTTTAGATTGGGGCGAATGACGTCATTATTGAACTACAGACCGCCGCTGATTGGCTGACGAAGTGGGACTGGCTGAAAAAGTGGCTGTCAGCCAATCAGCGGCTGCACCAGCCTGGAGTCATTTTGCAAATGATAAATTAAATTGCTTAAAAACGGTTAAGTTTTGGGAAAAATGACCTTAGTAATTTAGGCATTTCAATACTGGCCAAGATAATGGCTATCTCAGTTTAAAACTAATGCAAAGGTGAAACATTCCCTTTAAGCATAATCATGTGCTCATTCACGATTCTAGCTCGAGTAAATTCAATTGCTACGGATTTACAATTTGGATGACTTGGGTCATTGACATGACCACAGAGGTCACCTAATTACCCATGACCTTAAATCGGGTATCAGCGGCTTCCTCTCGTCACAAGCAACACGCTCGTTTTTTAATCGAAGCTCTAGCTCAGTTAGGGGCGAAACGCCAGGGAGGGTCGTACCACCCCCCCCCCCCCCCACACCCCCCACACCCGGTCACGTAGGTATTTTACCCTACCGGGCGAGAGTTAACCCGCCATTGACTGGGGGGCGTTTAACGCCCCCCCCCCCCCCAGTCAATGGCGTGTGCAGGGGCGGATCCAGGGGGGGTCATGGTCCCCCAAAAGGTCCTGGAACCATGATTGCCCCCCCCCCCCCCCCAAAGGCCGGAAGTATAGTGGGCGGACGGGTGACGGCCCGCTCTACCCCCCCCCCCCTCCCGTCAATAACTTCTCGCTGACGACTGACGGTCTGCTACCCCCCCCCCCCCCCCGGTCAACAACTTTTCGCAGACGGCTACCCCACCCTCCCCTGCTCACCTGCTCAACAACTTATGGGAAATACGCCACTGGATTTGCTCCCCCCCCCCCCCCCCCCCCACACACACACACAACAAAAACACGTCTAGACCCGCCCTTGGGCGTGTGGGCACCCTAAAGAAACAATACGGATATGAGAAGATATAAATGAATGCAAAATAATGTATTTGTTTGAAAGTAAGTTCAATTAACACTTCATTATGCCTACCGTCTTTGCAGGATTATCTCGCGAAGAAAATCCGCTCCAAGTTCAAGAACAATCGGAAACGCTGCTGTAGTCCGAGCGAAAAAGAACGGCGATCGTGCAAGAAGAAGGACGCCAGGATCTCCGTCGACAGACTGCCGAACTACGACCCTGAGCCGCCCAGCCAGCTGTCCTTAATAGACATCGAACGGTGCCAGAATGACTTGAAGCACGGTCGAAGCGAGGGAGACGCTCGCCATCAGCAACTTCGAGCCACGCTACACGTTCGACGGCGGGACATCGTAGGCCGCAAGAACAAAAAAGGAATGGCGAGGCTGAAAGCGAACCACCAGTTCCTCTTCAGCGCGGATGGGGTAGGTGACTGCAATGACCTGTATGTATGTACGTATGTACGAGCATGGCGCCATTTATCTACTTTAGAGTTCAGATCTGATGGTGCTTATCTATCTATCTATCTATGTCTATTTGTATATTTTTTATTTCTTCAAATTTCATATTAAAATGTATATAATAAATAAAAATGATGCATCATCATCAGCAGTAGCAACAGCAACATCAGTAACAGCACGTAAAACATGGTTTGTAGGTTTTTGGTGTAAGTAAAGCAATCTGCGGTACTCCCGTTTCTTTATTCTTATTCTCCATACCTTGTTTCAGCTGTGGACAGAGATGGCCCTCTTGGCCGGAGAGCCGGTAGAACTGAAAAATACCGAGAAGCGTTTGAAGCTCTGATTGAGCAAGTAGCATCGAAAACATTCTGCTCGAAAGGTAGGTATATTTGCGAACGGCGGTCTGGTGTTATCGCTACTTCGTGCACGGCCCAGGTGCTGTTCATGTGGATGATACCGCTCCTAATTGTTGGTATGTTATGCAAAGCCTACTTTTGCGTGAATGTGTCCACACTGTGTGCGTGTGCGTGTGCGTGTGCGTGTGCGTGTGCGTGTGCGTGTGCGTGTACGTGTACGTGTGCGAGTACGTGTGCGCGTACGTGTGCGCGTACGTGTGCGCGCGTGTACGCGTGTTCAATCGTGCGAGCGTAAATATATTAGTTTGTATTGAACCGATACGTTGTTTATTTAATGCGTCTCGTGTGCATAGACCTATTTTCATCCTCGGCATTGCCAAAAACGTTTATGGTTAATGCGTATATGCATGTGTGCCGTGCTTTTGTCTTTTGTTTGTTACTCAATTCTGTTTTTCGTAACCGTGACGTTGATAATATGCAAGGTTGCGTGTTTATTCGGTTTTAAATCTGGAAAATGTAATTCTTGTAAGCATCCGGAGCTTGACTATATAACGTTATTTGCTTTTTGTTTAAGGATATGGACAATAACTATAGTTTCAAATGTTAGCTTACCTGCCTGTTTCCAAAATTCATATTGTGAAAATGTATATTTTGGTGCTTGTTTTTGACCCTCAGAGGAGGCTGCGGACTCGTTCCTGCGACTGGTGAGTCAAGACGGTCTGCTGCATGAGCCAGAATCACCATCAACAAACCCTAACATCCAGACGATGGAGCCGGATGCCGGTTGCGCGGTTTACATAGAAGGCCACGAGGTCGCCCGGGCAGCAGAGCTCGCGGAGGCGATCTTGCTGCTAGGTGTTGCCATGTTTGTCTTCCATCAAAAACCTTCGACAGTGAAAAACCTGATGTGGGTACTGTGCAGGTACGTCTTCAAAATATCCCCAGAAACTCGGCCGAACGCGGAGACGAAGTCTGTGATGCAGGATCTTACCGGCGGAAGCCCGTAAGATGTCAGGTGCATGCGTGATGCGAAGTTCAGATTTACAGTGTTGTGCTGTGCATGCGTTTTGACTATTTGGAGGAGCCGCCGTCGGCGAGTTAAGCTCGACAGTCACGTTTTGTTCGTTCTTGTGATAGCTTGAGTACACATTGTGTACTCAAGCTTTACACCTTTGTGTACACATTGTTTTCACCTAGACCTTTGTGTACACGTTGTTCACCTTTTGGTAGGCGAGACACCGCCGTCAGGGAGCAGGTTGCTCGGCATTTATTGTGTATGTTATGTTGTATCGATGTTTGCGAGGTAACGTGCAATATACATTTTTTTCTGTCCCTGGATTTTAACACTAATCGTGTCGGACAGAGTACATTCGGCGTAACCAGGGGGCATCACATGGGTGTACCGACGGAGTATGTACGGAGTATCTAGGGGGAGTAACCTCGGAGTTACGGTGGAATTCGGGGAGTAACTTGGGATTAATGGGGGAGTAATTCTGGTGTATAACCGGAGTAGCTATGGAGTAAGGGGGGGGGGGGGGGGGGGGTGGACAAATAGACAAATCCCAACATACTCCCCCGAGGGAGTAAACAATTATCTCAGTATGGGGAGTAACCTCATGGTAACTACGGAGTATGTGCGGAGTATCTAGGGGGAGTAACCCAATAGTTAACTGAGTAGCGGAGTAACATTGGGGTAACTAGGGGAGTAAGTATAGAGCACTCATGGAGTAAGATAAGAATATCTAGGGGGAGTAACCTCGGAGTTATTTAGGAAATGGGGGAGTTACTTGGGATTAATGGGGAGCAATTCTGGTGTATAACCGGAGTAGCTATGGAGTAAGGGGGGTGGACAAATAGACAAATCCCAAGATACTCCCTTGGGGGAGTAAAAAGTTTTATCAGTGATTATAGTAATTGGTAGGTACTTGTTATTTAGCGCCGCTAAACGGCGCGAAATTTTTCGGGTTTGCCTGATAAAAAACCCAGTAACATAGGCGGTGGGCCTTGTAGAGAATAAGAAGCTAAAAATGTTATTCATTCAATTCAGCATTATGACGAAACGATGACAATGACGATGGCTTTGTTATGACGATGGCCACTGGCGCCACCTGTCCCGGGATCTGGGCTGAAACCTTGTTCTGCCAGCGGCGAGCTTTTGTCTCTGCTTATATCTTATACGACAGGCATGTATGGAATGTGTGTGCGCGTTTGTCTGTTTGTGAGCATGTTTTGGAACACCCTCCTCAATGTTTTAGCTTTTTGACGAGAGGCCGTAAGAGCCACAAGCAAAACATATTTGCCCCCCTCCCCTTGAACAGGCTTGGGGGGGGGGGGGCATGGCCCCGTTCACCCCCCCCCCTCTCCCCAGATCCGCCCTTGTCGAACGCTTTGTCAGCTGGCGTGACGTCACACATTCCAGCTGACAAATGTGCTGACGGCAGATCGAATGCGACCATGCTGACCAGTCAAGGTCAGCGGCTGCTGCAGCTGCGGCCAGGGCGCCCGAGCAGGGGCGATGCCAGGTCATGGTAGGAGGGAGCGGCTGCCTTAGCTGCGGCCAGGGCGCCCGAGCAGGGGCGATGCCAGGTCATGGTAGGAGGAAGCGGCTGCCTTAGCTGCGGCCAGGGCGCCCGAGCAGGGGCGATGCCAGGCCATGGTAGGAGGGAGCGGCTGCCTTAGCTGCGGCCAGCGCGCCCGAGCAGGGGCGATGCCAGGTCATGGTAGGAGGGAGCTGCTGCCTTAGCTGCGGCCAGCGCGCCCGAGCAGGGGCGATGCCAGGTCATGGTAGGAGGGAGCTACTGCTGCAGCTGCGGCCAGCGCGCCCGAGCAGGGGCGATGCCAGGTCATGGTAGGAGGGAGCTGCTGCTGCAGCTGCGGCCAGGGCGCCCGAGCAGGGGCGATGCCAGGTCATGGTCGGTGGGAGCGGCTGCCTTAGCTGCGGCCAGAGCGCCCGAGCAGGGGCGATGCCAGGTCATGGTAGGAGGGAGCGGCTGCCTTAGCTGCGGCCAGGGCGCCCAAGCAGGGGCGATGCCAGGTCATGGTAGGAGGGAGCTGCTGCTGCAGCTGCGGCCAGGGCGCCCGAGCAGGGGCGATGCCAGGTCATGGTAGGAGGGAGCTGCGGCCTTAGCTGCGGCCAGCGCGCCCGAGCAGGGGCGATGCCAGGTCATGGTAGGAGGGAGCGGCTGCCTTAGCTGCGGCCAGGGCGCCCAAGCAGGGGCGATGCCAGGTCATGGTAGGAGGGAGCTGCGGCCAGCGCGCCCGAGCAGGGGCGATGCCAGGTCATGGTAGGAGGGAGCGGCTGCCTTAGCTGCGGCCAGGGCGCCCAAGCAGGGGCGATGCCAGGTCATGGTAGGAGGGAGCTGCTGCTGCAGCTGCGGTCAGGGCGCCCGAGCAGGGGCGATGCCAGGTCATGGTAGGAGGGAGCGGCTGCCTTAGCTGCGGCCAGGGCGCCCGAGCAGGGGCGATGCCAAGCCATGGTCGGAGGGAGTGTCTGTGCCGGGCACTACACAGGCCCCCACCAGTCCCTGTCTCTTTCCCTCCCTCCCTCCATCTAGGTACTGCCTATTTGCGTCCGAGACACCCTGTACCATTAGCACAATTAGAGGCTGCAAATAGCCCCCTGGGTAGTTTCAGACAAATACACCCTGATCTGATGACTTAAAAAGACCCTGCGTAGCCAGTGGCGGCTCGTCATATGAGGCAACTGAGGCCGGGACTCACCTATTATCTGGGAAGAATGTGCTTTGAAATATGTATTGGTTGCCATTGAAAAAAGATGTGTAAGTGATTCCCATTGTGCTCATCGCAGAACATTTTGTTATGGCATATCACCGAAATTTTCCGGCTCTTCCACCCGCCAACCGCCGGTCCGTATGTTTACAATACTACAGCAAGCCACTACGAGCCGACTGAGGCCCGGCCGGCCTGCCGTCTCACCGCCTCCGCCACGTTCATATATTTGCATGCGGATCGATGATCCATCTGGAAAATGCAGATATCGGACAATTCAGGTCTTGCTCAAAATGAGCCAATAGACCAAGAATCATACGCTGATTACGAATCTGAAGTCCGTTGGGCGGCACATATAAAACTTTTCCCGTTAATCCGTTATTACGGATTCCCATGCGGATACCGGACAATTCAGATTTCGCTCAAACTGTGCTATATGAACAAGTTTCATACGCTGATCACGAATCTGAAGTCCGTTCCTTGGCACATATGAAACTTTTCCCGTTAACCCGTTATAACGGATTCGCATGCAGATACCGGACAATTCAGATTTCGCTCAAACTGTGCTATATGAACAAGTTTCATACGCTGATCACGAATCTGAAGTTCGTTCGTCGGCACATATGAAACTTTTCCCGTTAACCCGTTATTACGGATTCCCATGCGGATACCGGACAATTCAGATTTCGCTCAAACTGTGCTGTATGGCCAAGTTCTATACGCTGATCACGGAGCTGAAGTCCGTTCGCCGGCACATATGAAACTTTTCCCGTTACATCGCTATAACGGGTCTACATGCGGATTTGGCATAAATCAATCTGCTACATGCTGATACCGGACAATTCAGATTTCGCTCAAACTATGCTATATGACCAAGTTCAATACGCTGATCACGAATCTGCAATCAGTTTGTCGGCACATATGCAACTTTTCCCGTTAACCCGTTATTACGCATTCCCATGCGGATACCGGGCAATTCAGATTTCGCTCAAACTGTGCTGTATGGCCAAGTTCTATACGCTGATCACGAATCTGAAGTCCGTTCGCCGTCACATATGAAACTTTTCCCGTTAACCCGTTATAACGGATTCGCATGCAGATACCGGACAATTCAGATTTCGCTCAAACTGTGCTATATGAACAAGTTTCATACGCTAATCACGAATCTGAAGTCCGTTCGTCGGCACATATGAAACTTTTCCCGTTAACCCGTTATTACGGATTCCCATGCGGATACCGGACAATTCAGATTTCGCTGAAACTGTGCTGTATGGCCAAGTTCTATACGATGATCACGAATCTGAAGTCCGTTCGCCGGCACATATGAAACTTTTCCCGTTAAATCGCTATAACGGGTCTATCATGCGGATTTGGCATAATCAACCTGTTACATGCTGATACCGGACAATTCAGATTTCGCTCAAACTATGCTATATGACCAAGTTCCATACGCTGATCACGAATCTGCAATCAGTTTGTCGGCACATATGCAACTTTTCCCGTTAACCCGTTATTACGGATTCCCATGCGGATACCGGACAATTCAGATTTACCTCAAACTGTGCTGTACGGCCAAATACCATACGCTGATCACAAATCTGAAGTCCGTTCGCCGGCACATATGAAACTTTTCCCGTTAACCCGTTATAACGGATTCGCTTGCAGATACCGGACAATTCAGATTTCGCTCAAACTGTGCTATATGACCAAGTTTCATACGCTGATCACGAATCTGAAGTCCGTTCGCCGGCACATATGAAACTTTTCCCGTTAACCCGTTATTACGGATTCGCATGCTGAATGGACAATTCAGATTTCGCTCAAACTGTGCTATATGAACAAGTTTCATACGCTGATTACGAATCTGAAGTCCGTTGGGCGGCACATATGAAACTTTTCCCGTTAATCCTTTATTACGGATTCCCATGCAGATACCGGACAATTCAGATTTCGCTCAAACTGTGCTATATGAACAAGTTTCATACGCTGATCACGAATTTGAAGTCTGTTCGCCGGCACATATGAAACTTTTCCCGTTAACCCGTTATAACGGATTCGCATACAGATACCGGACAATTCAGATTTCGCTCAAACTGTGCTATATGAACAAGTTTCATACGCTGATCACGAATTTGAAGTCCGTTGGGCGGCACATATGAAACTTTTCCCGTTAATTACGGATTCCCATGCAGATACCGGACAATTCAGATTTCGCTCAAACTGTGCTATATGAACAAGTTTCATACGCTGATCACGAATCTGAAGTCCGTTCGTCGGCACATATGAAACTTTTCCCGTTAACCCGTTATTACGGATTCCCATGCGGATACCGGACAATTCAGATTTCGCTCAAACTGTGCTGTATGGCCAAGTTCTATACGCTGATCACGGATCTGAAGTCCGTTCGCCGGCACATATGAAAGTTTTCCCGTTACATCGCTATAACGGGTCTACATGCGGATTTGGCATAAATCAATCTGCTACATGCTGATACCGGACAATTCAGATTTCGCTCAAACTATGCTATATGACCAAGTTCAATACGCTGATCACGAAATCAGTTTGTCGGCACATATGCAACTTTTCCCGTTAACCCGTTATTACGCATTCCCATGCGGATACCGGGCAATTCAGATTTCGCTCAAACTGTGCTGTATGGCCAAGTTCTATACGCTGATCACGAATCTGAAGTCCGTTCGCCGTCACATATGAAACTTTTCCCGTTAACCCGTTATAACGGATTCGCATGCAGATACCGGACAATTCAGATTTCGCTCAAACTGTGCTATATGAACAAGTTTCATACGCTAATCACGAATCTGAAGTCCGTTCGTCGGCACATATGAAAGTTTTCCCGTTAACCCGTTATTACGGATTCCCATGCGGATACCGGACAATTCAGATTTCGCTGAAACTGTGCTGTATGGCCAAGTTCTATACGATGATCACGAATCTGAAGTCCGTTCGCCGGCACATATGAAACTTTTCCCGTTAAATCGCTATAACGGGTCTATCATGCGGATTTGGCATAATCAACCTGTTACATGCTGATACCGGACAATTCAGATTTCGCTCAAACTATGCTATATGACCAAGTTCCATACGCTGATTACGAATCTGCAATCAGTTTGTCGGCACATATGCAACTTTTCCCGTTAACCCGTTATTACGGATTCCCATGCGGATACCGGAGAATTCAGATTTACCTCAAACTGTGCTGTACGGCCAAATACCATACGCTGATCACAAATCTGAAGTCCGTTCGCCGGCACATATGAAACTTTTCCCGTTAACCCGTTATAACGGATTCGCTTGCAGATACCGGACAATTCAGATTTCGCTCAAACTGTGCTATATGACCAAGTTTCATACGCTGATCACGAATCTGAAGTCCGTTCGCCGGCACATATGAAACTTTTCCCGTTAACCCGTTATTACGGATTCGCATGCTGAATGGACAATTCAGATTTCGCTCAAACTGTGCTATATGAACAAGTTTCATACGCTGATTACGAATCTGAAGTCCATTGGGCGGCACATATGAAACTTTTCCCGTTAATCCTTTATTACGGATTCCCATGCAGATACCGGACAATTCAGATTTCGCTCAAACTGTGCTATATGAACAAGTTTCATACGCTGATCACGAATTTGAAGTCTGTTCGCCGGCACATATGAAACTTTTCCCGTTAACCCGTTATAACGGATTCGCATACAGATACCGGACAATTCAGATTTCGCTCAAACTGTGCTATATGAACAAGTTTCATACGCTGATCACGAATTTGAAGTCCGTTGGGCGGCACATATGAAACTTTTCCCGTTAATTACGGATTCCCATGCAGATACCGGACAATTCAGATTTCGCTCAAACTGTGCCATATGACCAAGTTTTATACGCTGATCATGAATCTGAAGTCCGTTTGCCGGCACATATGAAACTTTTCCCGTTAACCCGTTATTACGGATTCGCATGCAGATACCGGACAATTCAGATTTCGCTCAAACTCTGCTATATGAACAAGTTTCATACGCTGATCACTAATCTGAAGTCCGTTCGCCGGCACATATGAAACTTTTCCCGTTAAATTGCTATAACGGGTCTATCATGCGGATTTGGCATAATCAACCTGTTACATGCTGATACCGGACAATTCAGATTTCGCTCAAACTGTGCTATATGACCAAGTTTCATACGCTAATCATGAATCTGAAGTCCGTTCGCCGGCACATATGAAACTTTTCCCGTTAACCCGTTATTCCGGATTCCCATGCGGATACCGGACAATTCAGATTTCGCTCAAACTGTGCTATATGACCAAGTTTTATACGCTGATCATGAATCTGAAGTCTGTTCGGCGGCACATATGAAAGTTTTCCCGTTAACCCGTTATTACGGATTCCCATGCGGATACCGGACAATTCAGATTTCGCTCAAACTGTGCTATATGAACAAGTTTCATACGCTGATCACGGATCTGAAGTCCGTTCGCCGACACATATAAAACTTTTCCCGTTAACCCGTTATAACGGATTCGCATGCCGATACTGGACAATTCATATTTCGCTCAAACTATGCTATATGACCAAGTCTCATATGCTGATCACGAATCTGAAGTCCGTTCGCCGGCACATATGAAACTTTTCCCGTTAACCCGTTATTACGGATTCCCATGCGGATACCGGACAATTCAGATTTCGCTCAAATTGTGCTGTATGGCCAAGTTCCATACGCTGATCACGAATCTGAAGTCCGTTCGCCGGCACATATGAAACTTTTCTCGTTAAATCGCTATGATGGGTCTACATGCGGATTTGGCATAAACAATCTGTTACATGCTGATACAGGACAACTCGGATTTCGTTCAAACTGTGCTATATGACCAAGTTTCATACGCTGATCACGAATCTGAAGTCCGTTTGCCGGCACATATGACACTTTTCCCGTTAACCCGCATTACGGATTCCCATGCGGATACCGGACAATTCAGATTTCGCTCAAACTGTGCTATATGAACAAGTTTCATACGCTGATCACGAATCTGAAGTCCGTTCGCCGGCACATATGCAACTTTTCCCGTTAACCCGTTATTACGGATTCCCATGCGGATACCGGACAATTCAGATTTCGCTCAAACTGTGCTGTATGGCCAAGTACCATACGCTGATCACAAATCTGAAGTCCGTTCGCCGGCACATATTAAACTTTTCCCGAAAATCGCTATAATGGGTCTACATGCGGATTTGGCACATATATGGCCAAGTTACATTACTGTTACCTGCAGATACCGGACAATTCAGATTTCGCTCAAACTGTGCTATATGACCACGTATCATACGCTGATCACGAATCTGAAGTCCGTTCCCCGGCACATATTAATTTTTTCCCGTTCACCCGTTATTACGGTTCCCATGCTGATACCGGGCAATTCAGATTTCGCTCAAACTGTGCTATATGACCAAGTTCCATACGCTGATCACGAATCTGAAGTCCGTTCGCCGGCACATATGAAACTTTTCCCGTTAAATCGCTATAACGGGTCTACATGCGGATTTGGCATAAATCAATCTGTTACATGCTAATACCGGACAATTCAGATTTCGCTCAAACTATGCTATATGACCAAGTTCCATAAGCTCATCATGAATCTCCAATCACTTTGCCGGCACATATGCAACTTTTCCCGTTAACCCGTTATAATGGATTTGCATGCAGATACTGGACAATTCAGATTTCGCTCAAACTGTGCTATATGACCAAGTTTCATACGCTGATCACGAATCTGAAGTCCGTTCGCCGGCACATATGAAACTTTTCCCGTGAAATTGCTATAATGGGTCTACATGCGGATTTGGCATAAAGCGATCTGTTACATGCTGATACCGGACAATTCAGAAGTCGTTCAAACTGTGCTATATGACCAAGTTTCATACGCTGATCACGAATCTGAAGTCCGTTCGCCGGCACATATGCAACTTTTCCCGTTAAATCTCTATAACGGGTCTACATGTGGATTTGGCATAAATCAATCTGTTACATGCTGATAGCGGACAATTCTCATTTCGCTCAAACTATGCTATATGACCAAGTTCCATACGCTGATCACGAATCTGCATTCAGTTTGCCGGCACATATGCAACTTTTCCCGTTAACCCGTTATTACGGATTCCCATGCGGATACCGGACAATATTTTAATTAACCTGCGCCCTGCTGGAGGTGGCAGAATCTCCCACTCCCGGATTTTCTGAATAACTTGAAAACAACGATAGATATCGACGTCAATATTTCAGTACATTATGCTGCATCAATTATACGTCTTATCATAACATTTCAATGAAAATGATTGAGTACTTTGGGAGATAATTACGTTTTAATCACGTCATGTCATATCATTTTTGGTGGAAAACAATACATGTTTGAAAAACTGTAGAAATTCGAGTTTTGAAGCAAATTGCCAATACAAAATGCCTAAATATTGCAAATGACATTATATTCAAAATGGCTGTCTCGGATCTTCGAACTTTTGAGTTTTTGACTCCCCCCAAAAAGAGAGTTGTTTTTCGTTGTCGAAAACTTATTTACCTTTGTTTACAACATACAACATTCTGTACTGTTTTTATTATGTGCTCCCCCTTTGGCTACGAGGGCCCCTCTGATCCCATCCCCTCCCCCCTCTGGGCGAAATTCTTCCTACGCCTCTGGCTGCTTATTCTCGTGAGGCCAGCAATATTTGTGGTTTGTGTTTGAGCATATTTCATTGTTGCTATTGTATGATTTTTTTTTTTTGGGGGGGGGGGGGGGGTATCTCCATCGTTGATTCCTCGTCCAATCGTGAGTCATCATCACAGGTTAAAAAAGGTAAGCTTGTAAGTTTGGTGCATGTATTACAACGATTCACTAAGATTGCGAAGACTCCCTTTGTCTGATGATGACGATGTTGTACATGGTCGTATGAATGCCGTAGTGCCGCACAATCCCATGGCCAGGTCGAGACGATGGCTGGAGCAGTAACTCAGGGCATTGGACCGGCTCTTTTTCGATAGAGATCATTTCACCCTGGTGAGGCTCCTGGCTCTTCTCCATACCTACTGCCCCAGCTGGTGGCTGTTGCCACTTCCTGTTCGAAGTAGAGTTTCACGTCGTATGGTGCCATCTTGGTGGCGCGCACGACTTCCCACTCGGCAGTGATGGTGAAGCTGTCAGGTCACGTTCAGTGAAGTGGACATGAAGTGGCAATCCCTATGGTCGCAACCGGCCAATGGCAGGCGGAGGATGGCGTCAGGTAGCACGTAGTCTGAAAGCAGATGGATGTTCAAGTTCAGGAGAAAGACAATACGTTATAAAACAGTGGTTCTCAGCGTCAAAGATATGGTTACCTTCTTTTGATGACCAAAATGACTAATTACCGGCTCCCCCATCACGCTGAGATCACAGTTATCGGCTTCAAGCTATGCGGTACAGCATAACTTCAGGCGTTTACAACTGGTGACATCTATGGACCAAAATATAAGTAGGCATGCGCGCTGTCGCCCTTTGCCTCAAGCTGTGGTTCCCAACGTATAACAACACGTAAACTGTAACACAAAGCTGATCATCATTTAGCTGCGCCATCATCAAACGAACCAGCTATAATTTGTAATTTAGCCCGAAGACTACAATGCCCATGCAGGGTACTAATGTCCTTGTTGCAAATCATTGCTATAGAGAGTTCCATGGCGAACAGTTCAAAACTTACAAACACAAAATATATAGTCAATTAATTCGTCAGAGTCAATGAGAGAAAAGACGACTGTTAGTAAGCAGTATCCAACAAGTTTCAGTGGCAGATGACGATTAAGTGATTGTGCGTGGAAGCAAATTAAAACGAACATTAAAACATAAACACCAAGTACCCACATTTCTCCACCCTCCTAAAAAATAACATTGATAACGCGATTTATGTCACTGACGATGACGACAAGGTTTTTTCCCTGACAATGGAGTCAGTGCAGGCAAGTGATGCTAGCTGTCGGTCCAGCATGACGACAAAAGTTGCGGTCAGTCACCACAAAAGTGTTGTTAGGTTCTAAGAAAACCAAATAAATTAGTTGCATACCTCGCCTCTTTCAAACGCCGGAGCGCAGTGTTGTCAAATACTCGTGGACATCAGGGCCTACATCCGTTTCCACCGTCAGAGTGGGAGGCACGAAACGTTGAGTCCTCCCGTTGTCGCCTTCAAACCCCAGTGTGACGTGGCGTTGACGGCAGTTCTGCAAACACAAACATAGGTATTGGTGATTACAAGGTACTTAATACTTACAAAATATGTACTGCATGTCAGTTGTGAGCTATGAACGGTGTTAAAAAGATACACGCCCTTTCAAGCTCTTGAACATGGGCATTTTATTAAATTTTACTTTCGTCATAATAAACTCATTATTAAACAAAGTAGGACTAGGCTACTACAATAGTTTTTTGGTAGAAGGGATGTGGGACATTTAAATAATTTACCAGGGGATCTACGTAGATAACGCAGCAACCTTAGTTTCTTTCAAAAATAGGCTAGATGAATATTTTGCAGGAAAGGCTTTAGTTTACTTAATATTCATGGGGTTTGTTAATAGGTTTCCTTTTAGAAATATGCAATACGTAAGGACATTGAAATGACTCTGCCTAGTCATGGGGGAGGGGGATATAGGTACGTATATATCAAATCCGTGTATGGAGATATGTACTTGCATGTTGCCCTAGGAGCGATGTATGTATATGTTTTATTATGCATGTTGATGTATGTATGTGTGCAATTGTATGTATGGCGATGTATGTATGTTGTGCAACCTAGTATGGGCCTTTGAGGCTCTTTGTTGCACTATTCGCTTATGTCTTTACGTCGTTTAAGTCATCGTAGGTAAGGAACGCACGTAAGTGGTTACCATTGAAAGTTAAACAATGTAAATTGTCCCTAAAACAAAACACTTTTTAAACATTTATGCTTCATTGCAATATCGGCGTATTTGGGCTGCGTTAAAAATATAGTGATACTATCAGTTTACTTTTGTTGCTGCCATGATCAGTTACTTGATTTCATGAAATGCATGTGTCCTGTACTAACAAGATATCACGATTAAGTTTATCAAATTGGTGTAAGCTCGGGTGAAAGAAACTCTATTTACCTGCGCGATGCAGATCGCCTGCCGAATTTCTCTCCGCATGCCTTCGTCGTGAAAGGCCGTCCTTAACACCCGGTAGCGGCGATCTCGGCGTAGAAGCACACACGCGTGCCGCACGAGTAGGAGTCGTGCTGGCGTGGAAGGCCGGCGGGGTTCACCAGCCGCCATCTGCTCCAGCAGCCGCTCCGTTCGGATGCGGTGCGAGCACCCGACTGGAGTCTGTGTGCAGCGTCCACTAGCTTCTGGACGTGCTGCGCCGTCTCCTCCTCTGCACTGCCGTAGAGTTCGTCCAGATGTACCACCACTTGGTGTCGGAATGACACTATGAATAATGCCCAGTGGTCACCGTTGCGATGGTACGGAAGTAGCCACATTTTGGCGCTGTGGGCGCTCCTCTTTTGGAGGCACAGTTTCATGTTTGCGATTGTTCGCCCACAACACATGGCAGTCAGCCAGTGCGCGCCAGAGTTCACCACGTCGCCGTGTGATTGGGATGACATCGCTAGGCAGAAGCTGTCGATAACTTCATCTGACAGCCAGGTCCTTGGTGCCAGGCAGCGCAGTCCTTCGTCCTCAGCTGAAATGATTGCATCCCATTCAGACGCTGGAGCGCCGATGTCCTCCTGAGATATGATGATGGTGCTTGTGACATCCCCATCAGCTGCTTCCTTGTCCTGCGTCTGTGACGCACTTTCTGGTGCCTCCTTGGATACTGAGCTTCTGTCCAACACGATGTCGATGAGATCATCGCTCTCGCTGTCAGTGTTCCCTTGAAAAACGTCCGTCGGTGGGCGCGTGCGCGCATACCACGTCGGTTTTTTGGTAGAGTCGCGTCTTTTCCAAATCTCTTCCTGTGCTTCAGAGTTTGTGAGGGGTGTCTCTTTCTGTTTCTTCTTGCCCCTCGGAGCCGGTTTTCGCGGGATGACATCACCCTTTATCCGGCTTGCCGTGTCTTTGAGCAGCGCTCGGACAAAGTCCCCGGGGTGCAGCCTGGTGCGACCATGAAGAATCTGCCTCTTTATCACGCGCATGTAGCTTTCCACGGCTGCATTAGAGGTCACCACCGTGGTTACCACCTGGCTCCACAAGGGCACCAAGGGCATCAGGGTTGACAGCATGTACTCTACCACAGACGGGTAAAAATACTCGTTGGTGACGTGCCCACTTGTTCCGACTTCCAGAGGCGCGTGCGCCTTTATCATCTCGAAATGCCTCCCGTATGCGGTACCGGTCCGGAATGTCTTATCCGGGTCAGGAAGTGTTTCGGCGGCGGCATGTTCGGTGGCGGTTGACTCATGTTGAAGGGGCGGCGCTAGCTTTCGCACTTCTCCCCTGGAGCAGGCGAGCACGCAAAACTGCTCGAAAAGTGCGTCGAGCTCAGCGATTGACGAGGCCTGCTGCAGCTTTGAGAAGAGCCACATGAAGGCAGCCGACGCCTTCTTGTCTACGTTCTTGGTTTTCAGCACAGAGGAGAATCTGTGGGACAGATGGGCTCCACACAAACTCATCCTTGGTAGCGGTAGAAGTTCTTCATCGCCGCCCTGTTGGTCCCAGCACTCTTGTAGGTACGCTTTCAGAGTTTTTTTTGCAGAGTCCTTCTGATACGGCATGGAGTAGGGCCCAACTAAAGTCGGTTACGACCCTTGGTGGTGTCCACGCTCTGCCAGTCACTTCCTTGACGTCACGGGCCACTTGTAGAAGAAAATGTTCTATCGCTGGCACTGTGTGGCTCTCTGCTAACATGTGAGCCAGTGGATACGAGCCGTTATTGTGCTCGGCGATCACTGCATAGAGGTACGGGTCTTTTCTCCAATCTGTCGCGTCACAGACCCCGTGGAGTCGATGTGCAGAGTGGATGGGTTCGCGCTGTATTTTTTTAGAAAGTGTTCTCTGTAGAGCATAACCAGAAGGGGACATTTTCCAATGAAATGAACGCCGCCTAGAAGCTTCTTGCTGTGGGTGTCCTCTGCTTTGGAAATTTCCATCGTCGTCGCGAGATCTTCTGCCCAGTCAGCAGCATACCTTTCAGCCTTCCGACGCTCATAGGCAGCTTGGCGCAGCACGTGGCTCGGTGGCGCCTCTGTGAGGTTACCGTCTGCGAGCTGTTCTTCTGGTGTCTCGTCAATCAGTTCTTGGCGCACGGTATACGCACCATCTCTGCTGACACGGTCGCCAATCGCCACTCGGCGCTTGCCTCGCAGGTACCTGTGGGAGTGGTACGCACTGTGGCTGGCATTTTGGTCCCCATACTTGATGACAGTGAGGATGGCTTTCCCGTTCACGGGCTCGTCCTGGACCTCGATTTGAAATGTGTGGCAGCCTGGGAGTGTGCACTTCGCGTGACATCGAAAGAACGGAGTCCGGGTTTTCTTGGAGTGCTTCTTCTTCATGTGTCGGTAGCGGGTGACCAGCACACATTTGGGACCGTTGCTCGAGTGCCTGATTGCACCGTAGAGGGCGTCGGTCCATCCTTTTCTTAGGCCATGACCCAGGAACATTTTTGATGTCACCGCTTGGTCCAACTGTATTTTGAAACTGTTTTTTGGACGCCCTGTATGTTACCGATGGGGGAGGAGACATATAGTCGTCCGCTTCATTGCACCTGCTGTCTGCGACCGGTGCAGGGTGGGTTCCTCGGCGTGGTTGGAGTTCATGTCGCTGTCTGAGACCGGTGCAGGAGAATGGGTGGGTTCCTCGGCGTGGTTGGAGTTCATGTCGCTGTCTGAGACCGGTGCAGGAGAATGGGTGGGTTTCTCGGCGTGGTTGGAATTCATGTTACTTTCTGAGACCGGTGCAGGAGAGTGGGTGGGTTCTTCGTCACAGTTGAGATCCAGGTCGGAGTCAACGACCGGCGCAGGACGGTACACAGGGCTAGGTTGTTGGTCGGACTCTGTACAGGATACTTGTACCGGCCGCTGGGGTCCAAAGGATGTTTCGATCTCTCTGAGGACAGGACACAGGAAATTTCTCAGGCAACTGCATGGTGTGGTGTTCTCTGCCCTAGCGACAGCGTGCAGGGTGCCCGACCGTACCTGATGCTGCCATCACTTTCTACTCTAAAGTGGTATATTTTGTGCATTATCAGACAAACCAAGAGTCCAATCAAATATGTTCCCTGGAATATATCAGATTCGGCAATTTACGCTTAGTTGATCCTATTCAATGATGCGGCCACCCCCTGAACGCAGCTGTTTGTTGAGTTTTAATATAGCGCTAATACAAGCTTGCTTCACAATATTTAGTTAATCACTTTCTGAGATAATACACTGGCAACAGAGTATGATGTGTCTCGATTAGCATAATAGCAAGCTGTCATCGTTTGGCCGGTTTAATGTTGGCCCTCTGGAGGCCGGAGGGTCATAGTGGGCCCTCAAGAGATCAGAGTGCCCTCTGGAGGTGACCACTGACCACCAAAGACATACACATACATACACATACATACACATACATACACATACATACACATACATACACATACATACATATACATACATATACATACATATACATACATATACATACATATACATACATATACATACATATACATACATATACATACATATACATACATATACATACATATACATACATATACATACATATACATACATATACATACATATACATACATATACATACATATACATACATATACATACATTATACATACATATACATACATACACATACACATACATATACATACATATACATACATACACATACATACACATACATACACATACATACACATACATACACATTACATACACATACATACACATACATACACATACATACACATACATACACATACATACACATACATACACATACATACACATACATACACATACATACACATACATATACATACATACACATACATACACATACATATACATACATACACATACATACACATACATATACATACATACACATAATAACATACACATACATATACATACATATACATACATATACAGTACATATACATACAGTACATAGAGTATACATACATATACATACATAGTACTGTATGTACAGTAGTATACATACATACATACATTACATACATATACATACATATACATACATAGTACATACAGTATACAGTACATATACATACATATACATACATATACATACATATACATACATATTACATACATATACATACATATACATACATATACATACATATACATACATATACATACATATACATACATATACATACATATACATACATATACATACATATACATACATATACATACATATACATACATATACATACATATACATACATATACATACATATACATACATATACATACATATACATACATATACATACA